>JAJMAX010000004.1:0-224261 GCA_030565105.1 Vanderwaltozyma verrucispora
TCAACATTTGGACCAAGTTTAACAATCTTACCAACAACATCACAACCTAAAATTGCATTTTGTGGGCCAATTTTATAAGAAATATGTTTCCAATCAGTTGGATTACCAGCGACAGCAATGGTTTTTAATAGCATAAAACCATCTTCTAATTCTGGGATTGGAATATCTTCCTTAACAACAGGCAATTCACCTTCAATAACAACAGCTTTCATTGTTTTTGGAATTTGAATTTCCTTTGGTGTAGAAGCAGCCTTTGGGGCAGCCTTTGGAGCAGCTTTTGGAGTAGCATTTGAAGAAGCAGTTTGCTTCTGTTGTTTCCAGAACATTAATTTCTTAACAAAAGACATATTACTAATTTTTTTTTTATTTTAATTATTTAAATATATATGACTGATATATTGTTATAATTATAATTATAATTATAATTACAATTACAATTAAATTAATAATAATTAAAAATAAAGATAATTACAAATTTAAATATTTTTTGAAAAAGGGAAAATAAATCTGAATAAAATAAATCATATGTTTATATACTTTTAAAATGGCGTATTCAAAAGACACAAAGAAATTAAAGTAGCTAATAAAAAGGTCGCTCACTTTTTTTTTTTTTCTTTTGAAAGGTATTATAAATTCTTTAAGTTTCCATCACTAAGAAAAGAAAAACAAAACACAGAAAAACTTAGAAATAGAGATTAAATTATTAATGAAATGAAATATAAAGAAAAATATCACATTTTCAGTTGTCTTTGAATTGTTTTCGTAGAAATGTAAAGAGAGCAGAGTGTGAGTTTCAATAATTAATGACAGTTTCGGTCCCGAGATTTCAAAATTTTAAAAATTTTCAATTAGCGTTTCGGAATACCCTTAAAAAATACGGGAGAGAGAAGCTTTGAAAAATGTTTCTTAAATTGGAAATCACAAAATTTGATTGAAACAGTAAAAAAAACACCGACAAGTGTCGACTACGCCTGGTTTGAAAGCATATTGGGAAAATTGTTAACATAGTAAGATTCCAATTTTGAAAAGTTGCCAGTCTCCTGGTACCTAAATTGAAAAATCGTATGCCGTGCTAATGCCATGCCAATGCCATGCCAAATCTAGTTTTAAGAGATATTAATACGATTGAGAGTACTTCTATTTTCTTTATTCTTCTTCTGATGAGTGAAATAGGGTCTTCTTACAATGCAGTATAGAATAAAAAAAAAAAAACTGAAGAAGGCTAAATCGATAGCCTTTTCCATGGAGTAAGTAGTCTATATAAATAATTGTCATTTGGAGTGAAGGCTGATTTGCCATATTAATGGCATAAGAAGAACGTTTTATTTTACAGTAATATATACTTTCAAGTTTAATTGTTAATAGAAAATATCATCTTTCTTTGGAATGATTCATCTCAATCGATTTATCCATAGGGACATTTCCATGAACATTCTAACATTGTTTGTGTGTTTTTTTTCATGTTAAGTTTTTTTTTACAATTTATATCTATTTTTGGTCTCTTGACTTAACCTTGACAGTAAAATAGAATTTAAAATTATAATATATTGGTTATTTTATTGAAAATGTTAAAATAGTAACTTTGAATACATAAAAAAAATTAATTAAAATTAATTACCCAGAACAGCGACATATTTTTCACCAGAATTCTTACCATCTTCAATGTCTTTTAATAAGGTTGGGACATCATCTAAACCATTTTTGAAAACTTTAACTGGGATATGATGGATTTCACCAGCATTGACCTTTGGATTAATGAATTCAATGAAATCAATAACATTGTCTCTGTATTCTTTGCTAGCTGGAATTGTCATAGCACCAAATGGAACATCATGACCAGCGGCTAAGTATAATAAGTTACCAACGATTTCAACGTTGTCTCTTCTGTTAGCCTCTTCAATATCATTGACAGTCAAAGTAACTAATTGTAATAAAGTAGCTTTTTCAACTTCATCAGCACATTGGTATAGTTGGTTGATAGTTTCTTTGTTAGAAACAGCATCAACTAAGTGTCTAATGTTAGTGTACTTAGCCTTGATTTGTTGGATAACATCCTCGTCATGGTAATCAAACACGTCATCAGCACCGTAAGCCTTCAATTGGCTTTCGTGCTTCTTAGAAGCAACAACAACAATATGGGAGAAAACATTCATTTTTTTAGATACTTGAATCAATGGCTGAGCAACGGCAGTGGCACCACCCCAAATCAAAAGAGGTGTCTTGAATTGCGATTCAGTTGGTTGCCATTCTAATTTGGCATGGAAAGTGTTTAATAAAATAGAACCAGCAGTGGATAGAGAGACTGGGAAAGTAGCGACACCTTCGAATGAGGTCACAGCACCTTCTGGTAAACTATCAGCACCAGATAAGCCAACATCTTTAGATGGTCTGTAAGCGATTTTAGAATCAAGTGCAACGTATTCAGCAAAGGCACCATTGGTTGGGTATCTAACTGAAGCACCATGAACGAAACCGTATACATTATCACCAATAGAGAACTTTTCAGTATCAACATTTGGACCAAGTTTAACAATCTTACCAACAACATCACAACCTAAAATTGAATTTTGTGGGCCAAGCTTATAAGAAATATGTTTCCAATCAGTTGGGTTACCAGCGACAGCAATGGTTTTTAATAGCATAAAACCATCTTCTAATTCTGGAATTGGAATATCTTCCTTAACAGCAGGCAACTCACCTTCAATAACAACAGCCTTCATTGTTTTTGGAATTTGGACTTCTTCATTAGAAGAGTTTTGAATTTTGGAAATTAAATTCTTGACAATTGGCATTTTCAATTTTTTGAAGGGTGTTCAATTTTTGTTTTATTATTTAAATATAACTATGTATAGCTAATAAAATTTTTATATTGATGATCTTTTTTATAAGTATAATTATATTAGATACAGATAGATTGAAATATACCTGAAGATAATATTTGTTTAAAATATATGATTTTTTTTCCTATATTATATATTAATTTTCACATAACACAAAGAAAAAATTTTAATTTTATTAATCAGTAAATGTTATTTACGATTATTAACAGATTAGAATTTATGTGTCCTGGTATTATTTCTACCGCAATTAATGAATAACCAAAGCTTACAAATATAGTTATTTCAAATATTAAAAAAAAAAAGCTTGAATAGTTAGATCTAATTAATTAATAATATTGAAAGGAATGGAAGGACAAGTAAATAAAGAGAAAACGTAAATTGTATATATATTACTGATTAACTGTCCTTAATGGTCAAATAAAACTTGAAAACTTTTGACGGATAGGAAAAGTAGTTCATAGCATGATATATCAATCTAATAGTAATCAAAGCCAATTTCATTGCAAACTACATACACAGGAAATAAGAAAAAAAGAAAAAGATATTAATAAGGGGTATATTTGAAATTAAAACTTGTTTCATTTGAAGAAGTTTAACTGTAATGAACGGAATGAGTAAGTAGCAGTTAATTAGAATATAAAGGAATTATAGGTTTTAGAATTTTAATTATGTTTTCTGACTGAGCATAGTAATTGTTGATATTTTTTCGTTAGTGTTAATTTTATTTTCTACTTTTTCATGGAGAAATAGAAGATAACCCTCTATATATTATCTACATTCAGAGAGTTTAAATACATTTCTTTTGCTTCCTCTTTCGATTTCCAATCTTCTGGCAGGGTATAATATTTAAATATTTTTGTGTAAGAAGAGTTGATCCATTGGATTTACTATTTCCATTCCCCGTCTTCCGTCAATGGCTTGGCTTAATAAGAAAAAATTCACATACTTTCTTTATATCTTTTTATGGTAATATTATATTGCATGTGTTTATGTATTTTGCACTTTAAGAGTCAATGAAAGGATAGTTGGTACCTACTGGTCTCAATTAGTATTTCGAATTAGCCAAGCTAAATTGGTAATTATAAGATATGATTTTAAATTTTCATTGTAAAAGAAAGTGGTTTATATAATATTGTTTTATCACTTTTAATGAACATATTCTAGTTAGTTAGCTTATTAATCTTACAATTTTAAGTTGTTCAGCTACAACTCAAGTAATATTAGTAAATATAGGATTATGTGCATCTAAGTTTAAAAAAATAATGTCTAAATTCATTGCATCTCCTCTTAAAGAAGATAGATATTAGTAAGTAACACTGACACCATACCCTAGTAATTGCAGATTTTCTCGTATTTTTTTTTTCTATTTTTTTATTTAATTTTTTTTTATTTTATTGAAATGGAACAAAATAATTATAGGCTAGTTATTTAATAGTAACTTTGGGATGATCATTATCAGTACAATTGTTAAAACTAGCATAAAATTCTTTTCATTGTCCTGTATTCTTAATTCAACGCTATAATCACTATATACGTGGTGATTTTTATGCTTGAATCATTCAGTACGCTATCGAAATTCCAATAGCGCATTAAGTCTTTCGACTTTTTTCTTCTTCTTGCAATTGAAAGTTATTTGAAATTGAATGATTGATATTGTTTTAAAGGAACATGTTTAGGATAATTTGTAAAGAGAAGAAGTATTTATTTCAATTGTTTTTAATAATAGCAGATTTTATATCATTAAATAGAGTATACGATCAATTCTATTATAAATCAATAATGGTTGAATTAACAGAAATTAAAGAAGAAGTCCCAAATTCCCAAGGTTCTCAAGATCAACCAATTGTTGAAAACAATATCATCGCAGAAACTAACAAAACTGAAAAAGATGATGATGATGATGAAGATGATGAATTTGATAGTGATTTTGAAGATGATTTTAACGAAAATGAAACTTTATTAGAAAGAATTACTGCATTAAAGGATATTGTACCACCAAAACACAGAAACATTGTGTCAAACTGCATTACAAGCACTAATAATTTTATTAAATTAATATTCAACAAATCTGGTAGTTTAACTTGGACTTTAACTACTTCTGCTTTATTATTAGGTGTTCCACTATCTTTATCAATATTAGCTGAACAACAATTAATTGAAATGGAAAAAAGTTTTGATTTACAAAAAGATGCTAATGATATTTTGGCTCAAGGTGATTCTACTTCTCCAGCTGTTTAAATTAAATTGAAAGAAGAATGAATAATAACAAAAAAAAAATTAATATAAATAGTAAAATAGAACTTTAATGGTAACGTATTTCTTATGTTACTATAAAATATGACACCAAATACTTGTATATATATCTATATATATTTGACAATAATATGTTATAATAAATATCAAAATAAATAAAAAGAGGAAAAATATTTAAAACAGATGAAGTATGATATTGATGCATTATATTATTATTTAAAAAATTAGATAATCTATTCTACTTAAAGATTTTAGATGAGAACTTAAAGAAAATAAATTTAAAATTATTTACAGGTGCTTAACATATTTGATACGACACCTAACAGCTGCTCATTTTCACATGCTGCTGCAACTCTTTCTTTATCATTTAGTTGTTTATTTACTTGATTTTCACTCTGATGTGATCCCTTCTTCAATAAAATTGATATTCTAAACCTTGGTGGTAAGGCTCTTTCTAATCTAACTCTAATACCTAACCCAATCAAAGTAGCTAATGAACAGTGTGTAATTGTTGGTGTAATTTTCACAAGAACTTCTGCTATTTCTTCACTATTACCTGAATCAGTAACGTTAATATCATCCAAATTAACAATAGCCAGTTGCGCTAGCGTCAGAGGATGTTCAGGATCTGATATATGTGCTATTAAATCATAAATTTCTTGTGCATCAATTGGATCAGCTGCTTCAACTTCAACCGTATCATTAACAACAGAGTTTAAACTTCTTTCATCTTCTCTGATTTCATCATCTGAATGAGATAATGCTGGTGTATGCAGAAGTAATAATTTATCTAATAATTCTATATTTTGTAGCACTTGAGACTTCATTGAGCTATCTAATTTAAGTAACAACCTTTTTCTTTCCATGTTAGCAACATTATCTGACTTACCTAATATAAGATCATTGCTACCATTATCTTTTCTTGTTGGAAGTTGGTTATCTTCCAAAACTTGTGGGTTCTCATTTAAAAATTCAGACATAGTTTTAATATGATTACTTCTCTATAATTTTGGTGATTTTTTTAACAGATTAATACTGACTCATTAACAAAAATTTAACCATTCATTATGTACAAGTAATTTTTTATAATTTATTTTAAAATTAATTTCATTACTCATCCCATCGTAAGAAACGCATCCTCGGAATACATTACAAATTTGGAAATAAAAAATAAGTAAGCAAGTGCCCAGAAAAATGTATTAATATCTTTTATGACAGCAAATAAGTATGATATTGATAAAGAGAAGAGCATGAAATAAATTAAGCAAATATATGAGAAGTCTTTAATGACTGCTCTTTTAATATCTTTTAAATTTAGTCTGGACATGCAGCATGAAAAGCGCCAAGTCTACTTAAACTGCACTAGTTTGCAATTTTAAATTGCAGATAACAATATCAATTATATGTAAATAAAACAATCCGATTATATTAATGATGTATTCATTATTAAGAAGCAACAATCGGTTTTATTAGCTATAATATTAATATGTATTTATTCTTGGATAGTAAGTATAATATATGTGAATAACTAAAAAATATCATAAATCGGATAGCGTCACAATAAGGAATATTTTCAGGTAGATTCTCTAGTGACACAAATGGATGAAGTTCAAAGTTAAATATTTAAGAGTCTCTAATATATATTTAAAGATGGCTGAAATAAAATATTTACTAATATTTTAGATAGAAGGTTATACTTTGAAGTATTTGATTATAATTATAGAAATAACCATATAAAATAAAATTATCAATAATGAGTGAACGGCATTTAAAGATTAACCCAACATTTTTAATTAAAAAATTATATTCTGTTCCAATGCATGTAAGTAAAAATAAATTGGGTTATTCATTAGATATTTCGTATATTACACCTAACCTGATTGTCTGTTCTTATCCAGTCACATCGTATCCTAAATTATTGTATAGGAATAGCTTAATTGATTTAATTAAATATTTGAATCTCCAACATGGTCCAGATAGATGGAAAATATATAATGTTAAAGGAGAAAGGGGTTTATCTGATTATTCTGATGATGAAATTCTACAATTAGCTTATAATTATAACCGCAACTTTGATATAAATACACAATTGATCCATATCAGCAATCATGATAATAAAGGGAAAGGACTTTCGATTGGATTAGATGGAGAAGTCCTATTAAGTTTGGATGATATATTTACAAGAAAAGGTTGGCTGGATCATTGTCCTCCTACTTTTATTTTATTGCAAGAAGTTGTGGATGATATTCACAACCATTTGCTAAGATCTGAATTTCATGTTGCTGTTATCCACTGTAGAATGGGAAAAGGACGATCAGGGACAATAACCATTGCGTATTTAATGAAATATTTAACAAGTCCTTTCTCTGAAAGTAAAGAAATTTTTATGAATGGTAGATTTAGAGCAGGTATTAGCAAAGGAGTTACAATTTTGTCTCAATTAAGGTATTTAAGATATCACGAAAGATTTGTTAAATATGATTTTGAGATACAAAGATTAATTTTGAAACAAATTAAAAATGATGAAAAACTTCATAGCTTCCAAATTCAGTATATTGAATTAATAAATCCAATTAATATAATTCAAATGAATAATCCATATGTAATTAAAATAAAACTTCAATCATATAATTCTGAGAGAAATGGTGTTGTAACATTAGGCTCCATGGGCACAGACGGTGAGTTAGTTAACAATGGTAAAACGTTATATAATAATGTTGACAGGAAAAAGAAAACAGATTTTAATTTTAATACTGGAACAAACAACATTAAAATATTTTGTCCATTAGATATTTCATATGAAATAAGCGATATTAGAGTCGCTTTCGGATTAAACACTAGAAACAGTGTTCAAACAGATTATTTAGATTTAGAATACAATCACCACGATAAAAGAAAAAGTAAAGTTGAAAATATTTCTGATAATGTTACTAATAAAATTTCATACTCAAATTTTTGGTTCAATCTATATTGGGAATCAATAAAGTGTTCACAAACTGGAAGTAAAACAAACTATTTAATTGATGAATTAAAGTTCGAACAATCTGTTGGCCAAGAATTTCATGTTAAAATTGATTGGAATGATTTAGATGGACCAAAAGGAACAAGTAAAAAGGGTCTAAAACTATTTGAAGCTTTAATTATCAAATGGGAGATTAAATAATTTTTTAGTTATGTTTTATTTACATGATCTATATATATATACAATTTATATACATAATATATGAGCAATTAATTTTTAATCTTTTTATCAAGTACTGTTGATAATTTTCAGAGAAAATTATTGATTCCATTAGTTATTAAATGATTAAATTTTTTAGAATTTTTGAATATTTAATATTGTGTAATTTTTATGAATTTAGTATTTTATTCACATTAATGATAAGGTAATAATTTTTTTAAACGAGATAAGTGTGATTTATCAGCAATTGTTCTACCTGATAAATGTTTCAAAGATTCACGAGACCAACCAACATTACCATGTTGTCTACCTGATTTACCTCTTTTAAAAGTGCCTAAACCTGAAATAAATTTCCATCTTTTTGCAGTACCTTTATGTGTTTTCATTAAATTTCTTTTTACATTTAATAGTATTAAATTTTGAAGATAATTATTTTTAAAACCAATCGTTGCTTTTTTGTTTATACCATTTGTAAATATTTTTGAGAGAAACATTGTGTTACCAAAGATTGATAATTTTTTCTAAATTACGTATCTGTAACCAATTATATCAATTTATTTTCAAGCCACACACACTAGTTGTTCTGCTTTTAATATATGTATAATGATATAATTTCAGAATAGCAATATATGATTCAGATATCAAAAGGTAAACTTGACTTTAAAATATAGAATAAACTAATTGACATTGTAGATTTCCAGAGCTTATTCTTTTTTTTTGTTTCAATTTTTGATATTTTTTCAAATATTGACGTTAAATATTTGCGGAGAACGATCAGCAGGGTAATCATAATTGACTACAATAAGAAGACATATATTAAATTTAAAAATTACCAAAAGCTGTCATGAATAGATAGACAGATCCTTGAGTATATATACATATATATATAAATATGTATATGTATAAACGGTTATTTATTTATTTATTTATTTATTTATTTGTAAGTGATAAATGCTATTAATTTTAATCCCATTGACCTCTATTTTCTCTTCTTGATTTTAACCATTGTTTTTTACACTCTCTATAAGCATCAAAATATTCTCTACACTTTCCTTTATCATAATCATTTAATTCTAAACATTTAAAACTCATTTTTGATGATTCTTGACAAGGATCATAATATTGTGAAACATCTTTTGCCATAAATCTATATTTTGCAAATGATGAAACTGGATTATCAGGATAAAATTTTAAATCTTCATTATCTTTAACATATTCAATTTCAGATTTTTTTGTAATTAAAGTTGGGTCTAGATTATCACTATTGTTACTGTTGTTGTTACTGTTAATGTTACTGTTGTTGTTACTTTTGTTATTTTTACTGTTATTATCCTTGCTATTGTTATCCATTTATTTCTATATTTGTATCCCCATGTACCTATTTATCTATTTACCTATTTACTTTCCTCTTAATCAATTGTTTCTTTCTGTTCAATGAGAATTCAGCAAGTTTGTTTGAACTACTAATATCAAGGGATATATTGTTTTATTTATTCCTATAATTTAATAAATTCTAATTTAAAATTATTGAAATGAACAATTTCCATTTCAGATTTTAGTTTAATTCAATATTTTGTCCGGGTATGTTATTAGTATTTCTCCCTAAATTCGGTTTTCTCAAATTTCTATCCCCTTTCATCCATTTCGGAGCTATACTCCCCCCCCCCCCCCATAAAATTTCCCATTCACCCATAATTAAAACCCATACACAACTGCAATAACAATAATATTTATAGATAAAAATAAATGAATTAGGATAAACGAACGATAAATAAATAAATAATTAATGAGAATATGTTTAATAATATTCTTCTCCTCCGATGAATCAGGTTCATATGACTCAACCAACTGATATCCGTACTTTACTGATAACTCACTCACTCACTCAGTTCTTTAATCCGTGACAGCTTTTCACAATTATACTATAACCAATTGGCTAATTACCGATATTCGATTATGATAAAATACAATACAATACAATACAATATAATATAATATAATATAATACATCGTTGTTTTTGTGGTTTCTTTTATTATGTTTTTCCTAAATTACTGCAGAAATAATAAAATAAAAATAAATGAACAGAGGAAACGGACGATCATAATTGTAATTGTAATTGTAATTGTAATTGTAATTGTAATTGTAAGTATCCAATAAACCTTGGCTGGGCGGGCGTTCTTAATGATTATTAAGAATTAATTTTTATTATGAATGACTTCGGCGGCTATATGGAAATAATTATTCATATAAACGATAAATGATTTTCATTCATATATATATGAATGAAAATAAAGATAAATTTAAGGTATAAATATATAAATATATAACAAACTTAAAAATATCTTTAGTATTCTTGTTTACCTTTGTATTTCTATATGATAGATACTTGAATTAAAATATAGTTAATAATTAAAAATAGATTAGAAACAAAAATAAAATAAAATAAAATAAAATAAAATGGTTAAAGTTACTTTAAATAATGTCAAATTAATGGTTGATATTGATGCTGAACCAAAATTTTTACCATCAAAAACAACTGTTAAAACAATTTTAACAACAGATGCATTGAAATTTATTGTATTATTACATAGAACATTTAATAATAAAAGAAAATCTTTATTATCAAATAGACAATTAATTCAAAAAAAATTAGATTCTGGTTTATTTCAATTGAATTTTTTACCAGAAACTGAATATATTAGAAATGATAAATTTTGGAGAGGTCCTGATATTATTGCACCTGGTTTAATTAATAGATCTGTTGAAATCACTGGCCCACCCTTAAGAAATATGCTAATTAATGCATTAAATGCAAAATATGTTAATACTTACATGACAGATTTTGAAGATTCATTATCACCAACTTGGGAAAATATTATTTATGGTCAAGTTAATTTATATGATGTTATTAGAGATAAAATAGAATTTGAATCAATTAATGGTAAAAAATATAAATTAAATAATAAAATTGATGATTCACCAACATTAATTGTAAGACCAAGAGGTTGGCATATGGTTGAAAAACATTTATATGTTGACGATGAACCAATAAGTGCATCAATTTTTGATTTTGGTTTATATTTTTATCATAATGCAAAAAAATTAATTGAAATTGGTAAAGGTCCATATTTTTATTTACCAAAAATGGAACATCATTTAGAAGCAAAATTATGGAATGATATTTTTAATGTATCTCAAGATTATCTTGGAATTCCAAGAGGTACAATTAGAGCAACTGTTTTAATTGAAACTTTACCTGCTGCTTTCCAAATGGAAGAAATTATTTTCCAATTAAGATCACATTCTTCTGGTTTAAATTGTGGTCGTTGGGATTATATTTTTTCAACAATTAAAAGATTGAGAAATTTACCAAATCATATTTTGCCAAATAGAGACTTAGTAACAATGACTTCACCATTTATGGATGCTTATGTTAAAAGATTGATTAATACATGTCACCGTCGTGGTGTTCATGCAATGGGTGGTATGGCTGCACAAATTCCAATTAAAAATGATACTAATGCAAATGAAATTGCAATGACAAAAGTTAAAAATGACAAAATTAGAGAATTAACAAATGGTCATGATGGTTCATGGGTTGCTCATCCTGCATTAGCACCAATTTGTCATGAAGTTTTTGTTAATATGGGAACAGCTAATCAACTTCATTATATCCCAGAATCGTACAATCCATTAACAGCTTCATCAAATGATTTATTAAATACAAATATTGTTAATTCAATTGTTACTACTGAAGGTATCAAACAAAATTTAGATATTGGTTTGAGATATATGGAAGCATGGTTAAGAGGCTCTGGTTGTGTTCCAATTAATAATTTAATGGAAGATGCTGCTACTGCAGAAGTTTCAAGATGTCAATTATATCAATGGGTCAAACATGGAATAACTTTAAATGACACAGGTGAAATCGTTACCCCAGAATTAACAACAAAAATCTTAAATGAACAAGTGAGAAGATTAAGTAGCCAATCATCTGTAGGCGATAAAAACAAATTTAAATTAGCCGCTAAATACTTTTTACCAGAAATAACAGGTCAAAAATTTAGCGAATTTTTAACAACTTTATTATATGATGAAATTGTTACGCAAAAACCAGCACCAACTGATTTAAGCAAATTATAGATGATATAAAATCATTTGAAATAACTAAAAAATATAAAAACATATCAAAACAACTGTAAATTAAGCTTATTCATCGTTCTTTAAATACAAAATATTAATAGTTTTTATCTTATATTCATTCCTATATACATCCTATACACAAGTATTTAATTACAAAACAAAACCGATAACTATATTCATCTCTGAATATTTCTCTGCTTGTGAAAATATTATTATAATCTACAACTCACAACAGATTAGATATATGTATAATATATAGATAGAACTATACATGAATCAGTGCTACCACCGATCACATTGTTCCAACCAATATAACATATTTGCTGTAAGCTTGATTAGTATTGAAGATTAGTTCCATTACTTACCCGTCTCTCTCAAACATATTGTTTTTGAAACGGAATTCAAACTTGATGGCAAAAGAAAGAGATCAAAAAGAAAAAATAACTGAGAGAATATAGGAAATCTTAAAATATATTTAAATTTAAAGTTGAATTTGCTAGAAGAATAGTTTATGTTTCCATTAATAGCATTGTTACTATTAAATTTCCAATATACTACAAATTAGTTTATATTGTTTAAAATTTTATTTATTTGTATACTATTATTTCAATAGAAAATAATTATTTTCGGAAATTATTGATATAACAACCATCGTTTAAGAAAACTTAACTTATTATTATCGTTTTTTTCTTTACTTTAAATAGTGAGAGCTAAAAATATCTTTGATAATTATAATTCTTTATTTGATTTGAATAACAAGATAATATAAGTTTTTTTCCTTATCCATTTATAAATATATTCTTATTTCAATATATTAAGAGACGGTTTATGAAAAAATGTTTACACCAATTCCATTTTCAACAAATTCAACTTCGTTAACTGCTTCTTCCTCTTCTTCAACTTCTAATAATACACATTCTAATAGTATTATCAATAATGGCAATTCTACAAATGTAATGAATAATAATAATTCAACTACTACTACTACAAGAAGGAGAGGTTCTAGTTTAAATATGCTATTAAATACTTTTGGCATTAGACACAATAATTCAAGTAATAATTTAGCAATTAACAGCACCACCATCGACGACAACAGTAATAATAATAATAATAATAATAATAATAATAATAGTTCTGTAAATGGAGCAACAATAACAGCTAATTCAAATGTTAATGATATTGTAATTAATAGAGTTCCAATTACCGACAACATCCACCATAACACTACTACTACAATAAGTGAATTTTATCAACTACCGATATCATTATCATTAACAAATGCAAATGAACCTCAAGTAACTGACAATAATCAAAATAGAATAAATAGAAATGACAATAATGATCCAGCACAACGACAGAATGATAGAAATTCTACAACTAATAACACTAATATCAACACCCAAGGTTTAGCTTCTAATAATAATTCATTATCTACTCAGAATATAACTGATAATACTCATCGAGCAATGGAAAGCAATGCAACTTTACGAAATTTACGTCATTTTATATATCCCTCAGATCAACCAAATCCTGATGAATTATTAGAATTAGATTTACCGAGAAATGGACGGATTCCAGAAGATGTTGATGAAGAACTTTTAAGACAACGTAAAGATAAAAATGGTCTATACAGTATTAGATTAACACCATTTATTGACAATTCAAATTCCTCAAATCCAGGCTTATTCTTTGATCCAGTAATTAGAACTGCAGGTCCGGGCTCTCAATTAGTTATTGGTCGTTATACAGAGAGAGTTCGTGAAGCTATATCTAAAATTCCAGAACAATATCATCCTGTCGTTTTTAAATCAAAAGTTGTATCTAGAACTCATGGTTGTTTAAAAGTCGATTCTTTTGGTAATTGGTATGTTAAAGATGTTAAATCATCAAGTGGTACTTTTTTAAATCATCAAAGATTAGCACCTGCTTCAACATTGTCTAAAGACACTTTATTGCATGATGGTGATATTTTACAACTGGGTATGGATTTCCGTGGTGGTACCGAAGAAATTTATCGTTGTGTTAAAATGAGAGTTGAGCTTAATAAATCTTGGAGAAGAAGAGCCAATGCCTTCAATAAAGAAGCATTACAAAAGATGAAAAATTTACAGAAACTAACGTCAGGCTTTGAAGAAGAAGACTGTTCTATTTGTTTATCGGTAATCAAACCTTGCCAAGCTATTTTCATTTCTCCATGTTCTCATAGCTGGCATTTCCATTGTATTCGTAGATTAGTTATGATGTCATACCCTCAATTTGTTTGTCCAAATTGTAGATCAACTTGTGATTTAGAGGCCTCTTTAGAGAGCAGTGATTCAGAAAGTGAGTCAGGTGATGAAATGGATATCGATGGAGCTGGTGAAAGCACAGGTAGTGATGGTGCTGAAACTGGAACTAGCGATGTAACAGGAGAAAACAGCGAAACTGATTAAAAAGTAATACAGAAAATCCAATAAATTTTATATTATGATATTCTTTACTCAAGTTATTTTGAGCCATTGAATATCAATCATTTTTATATTTAATGATTTATGAGCATATGTGCATGTGATACTAATCCCTTATTAAACGCATATTTATTTCTATAGAGGTTTTTATAAATATATATGTAAAAATATTTGAAATGTTTATATCTACTTGGCCCCATTTACAATTGTTTGAATTCATGATTAGAAAAGATCCATTATAATCTCAAGTAGTGCAGCTTCTTAAATGATTCTTGATAGAAGTTGAAAAATGAACAATTCCTTATATCACATAAAAAAACTTCTATTCAAGCAGTCTGAGTAGAACTTCTTGCATCTGTTCTTTTCCTATACCGTATTTATAAATTTCATGCCCCCCATCAGCAATTTTCCATTCCTTTGTTTGAGAGGATATCTTTGTTAGCTCTCGCTGCCAATTTCCCCATGTTGCTGATTTTTTAATCATGTCTTTTGAACTTACAATACTAGTTTTAACATTAGCTAACATATCTTTGCTATTACTTACGTCTTTATAACTTAATAGAGAGTTAGAAATACCTTCAAGAAACTTTGCTCTAATAAATTTCCCTTGGTATTTCATATCCTTACCGAAAATACGATCTTTAGCTCCACGGTGAGTAAATATCCATGAAGTTTGTAATTTTAATCCCAAGGTCGACCATAAGCCACGTAACCATAATTTAATTTCATTGTGTCTCATCAACTCGTCTGGTAGCTTTGTTTCATGACCATCTTTTGGTGGTAAAAGTCTTCGTAAGTAGTTTTTTAAAAGAAGTTTTTCATGCCATGATTCAATCAACATCATTCCTTTTACTCTATCCAAATTTTTTGCTGTAAACACTTGTGAATATAATCCTCCAAAGTCATACCCAATAGTTAAAAAAGGGCCTGTGATGTTTGCCTCTTCGACAAGGGCATATCTCAATCCATCCACTATCATAGAAATCGATTCTGGGGCAGGTGCAGAATCACTTAACCCATATCCTGGCCTTTCATAAATACAATATCTTTCAACTTTTGCCATGTTGTATAATTCCTTGATCCAATTAGCTGATGAAAACCCTGTATCATAACCTCCATGTTCATATAAAATGATTGGCTGCTCATCATCATTTTCAGTTATAGGTTTAAAGACATCACCATAACATTTAAGATGAAGTTGATAAGTATGATCAGAATCGATCCAATGAAAGGCATCATATGATGCCTCATCAGCATTCATTTCAGAATGAATGTTCTTTGTCACAGAATGAATATCCCAAGCTGTCACTAGCGTGTTAAGAGTAAAGAAAATAATGTATATTAGTAGAAAGAGCTTCATTATGTTCCTGAAACCAATAAATACCCATTCTGTCAGGGTATGGCTTCCCGATTGGTTAATTAAAGATAATCTATTAATTGAAACATTATTTGACGTATTACTATTTTGTTGCTGCCCATTTGTACTTTGTATTGTTAAATCATTTCCATTAAATTCTTTAGATAGACGTTTATTATAATGTAACAGATATGAATCTAAAACCACACCTATTGCAAATGATAAAGAAACCCATAAATATATTAAAACACCATTAAAACCAATTCTTTCTCTTGTATAACCGACCCAATACAAGATTTCTAAATTAAATAAAGATAACAAACATAAAATAATATTAAAATTATAATCCAGTTGTGAGTAAAGACTAATTTTATTGAACCATAAATTTAATGTATTTGAAATAATAGAAATAAATATTAAAGTTAAATTGTTAAAATTTGAATTCCTATTGTATAATGAAAAAATGAAATCAAAATTAAAGAAATATTCTGTTATTAATGAAATCACAAACCAAATTGTATTTAAAAATATTAAAACATTCAAAATAAACTTTGATTTATGAGTAAAATTTTGATAGCTTTTATTAATATCATATATATTTTTATGAAATTGAGATTCTGAATCAACTATCTGCTCTTCATTATTGCTAAGTGTAATCGGAGTTTGACCTATACTTCTAGCAGATGTTTTCAAATTTGATTTCTTTTGTCTACCCAGTAAAGGTTGTTCTTCCGTAGCTGGTGTATTTGTATTTTCAGTTGAGTGAGTACTTTTAAAAATATTTGAGGTTATTTCATTTTCTCTGTCTCTTGGGTTTACGATATCCTCGTTATTCTCGTTTTCCCTGTTTCTTGGGTTTATGATATCCTCGTTATTCTCGTTTCCACTTGACATATTTACTTTGATGGTATAAGCTTAATCCTCTAAGTAAGGTAAGAAACCTGATAGACCAGTTTTATTGAATATATATATATATTGTTATTAAAAATAATAGTTACTTATATATTTAAACAAATTGTATAACATAATCCAACAATAAGAATGAATACATTATCCATTCTTATTCTCATTGCATTTTTCACTCAATATAAAAAGAAAGAAATACTTATTCGGTCTGTGTCCCTTAAAGCAAAAAAGTTAAAGAGCCATAATCATTATCGCTATTACTAGAAACACTAAAACGGTGATAGTTAAATATAAGAGAATGAATAATTACAAACATTATTCAATTTGAGATTATTCAAAATGATTGTGTTTATGAAGATATGAATATATGAAATTATATGAAATTATGTGTTTAAATAGGTATACAATACTGTTGGTTCAACTCTAATTATTTATCTTAATACTCGAATAGTATTTCTTTTTAGAGATGAGGGATTGTAATACTTTTACTTGTTAATTGTTATTCTTTTTTTTGAATGGTAAGATCATTTTGTGAGTCATAGTAATTGAAGGATATGGATTGATTATTGGAGTGATCGGTTTTTCAGCTATTAATAAATCTGATGTGATATTCATTTTTAGTAATCTTTGAATATTAATATCTAAAAATTTTATTTCATTGTTCATCTTTTTATCAAATTGTTTAACTTGTTCTTCCCATTTTAATCTAACCTCATTCTTTTGTTCATCGTTCACATTTTCGTTCCATGTTTTCCTGCACTCTTTACACATTTCTTGGAAACGTTTATTAAAATCAATTAGATGTCTTGTTTTTTTATCTAATTTTATTTGTTTCAAAATAATCTTATTACCATTAAAGATATGTGATTTAAAAATGGTATTTATGTTCCTTTGTAATGTTTCTTTATCATTTACTAATTTTTCCTCATTTTGCCTTTGTTCGCAAATCTTATCATATTTCGATTTAAATTTATTTCTAAACAATAAATATTCGCTTGTTGCTGGTGTTTTAATCTCCATAATTTTTGCTAATTCATTATTAGTTAACAATTTATGATCCAGTTTTAACGAATAAAAATATAATGCAGAATATAATCTTTTTTTTGTTGATGATAAAACTTCCCATTCATCACGAATATATCTTCTGAAATGTGTATTTTGTTGAGTAAACTTTAAAACATCGTTACTATTAGAACTGGATGACTTATGTAATTCCTTAATTTGTAACAGATAATAATATTGAAATGTTGTTGAAGGTAATTTATTCAGCTCTTTTTGAAAAGATTTTATTGTGGAATATACTGATTCGCATAACTGGGCATTCAAAAGAGAGGAAACTCTCATATTTTTATTTAATTCTTTTCTATAAATAATGTTAACCAGGTTAATTTACAAAACTTTCTGTAGATAATCAGCAATTGGAATCTTTTATATGAAATCGACAGGACCAATAATATTTGCCAATCAATATCTGTGTAAATAATCCTTTTATATCCCACTTGTATCTCCAATTTTCACAGTTATATAACAAGAAGGATTGGGGTTGTAACTTTTTTGGCCACTTTAAGTAAATAATTGCATGTTGGTTCGTAAAAATTCATTAAATTTTACAAAGAAACAGATTTCGAGTGGTATTATCTATATTTTAAAATTGCTAAAAGCCTTCGCGTTTTCGTGTTGTTGACATTACGATATTGTTCACCCTATTAATGTGAAAAATGTATAAATATATATAAAGTTATAAGCTATTGTGAACCAGTGTAAACAGAAATATTTTTATTTTATGTGACTATGTAAATATAGAATGTAAGTTTGTATTTAATTGTTTTTGTTTTTATTTCAAAGTAAATGTGGGTTTCTCTTTTTTTACCAGTCAAATCAGTCAGTACTTTAATTTTTATTCAAACACTTATCTGAAGAAAGATTAATTCCTGTTTGATCTTCGTTCATGAAATACTTTGATCTTTAAGTATTAGTAGACGTTAGTATTATTTTACTATTCGAATTTTAGTGCATTGAAGGTGTATTTTTTAATGTAATAGCTCTTCGTTCATTTTTTCTTAAGTACCAATAGAATTATTTTCATCAACTGAAGTACCTGCTGATGATGATGGTGTCATTAAGTATTTTGGTAAATATTGCTCATTTGAATTTTCAATTACAATATTATTTTTGTTTAATTGCTTATAGGTAGAAAAAAAATATTTCATAATTGCTTGATCTTCAGGTAAAACTCTACCAGTAGAATTTATTTCATCAACTTTTTTCATTAGTATTTTCATTAATTCAGAATGGAATTTATTTTGATGTGCCTTCATATTACCAATTTGAGTAAAATTTTTATAACAATTCTCAAATTTGCAAACAAATGGTCTTATATTTTTATGAGTGGAAACATGAGCTGCCAAATTGCCCTTTCTAGAAAATTTCTTTAAACATATTGTGCATTGAAATAATTTTTCACCTGTATGTAATCTTTCATGTATTTTTAAATTACCACTTTGACTAAATTTTGTGTCACAGTAAGAACATTTATGAGGTTTATAACCATTATGTGATCTCATGTGTACATCTAAATGAGTAAGTTGGGAAAATGTTTTATTGCAAAAATTGCAATTGTAATTTTTGGTACTTGTCCTTTTCGTTCTTGGTATTTTTGTAACTTTTGATGGTTTGGTACTTGTCCTTTTCGTTCTTGGTATTTTTGTAACTTTTGATGGTTTGCTACTATTAACTGAACTATTTGATATATTTTCTGGTAGTGAAGTCCCATTATTAATTGAAGAGTTAACAGTGTCCTGCACGGAAAATTTTTCAATAGTTTCTAATCTTTGATTTTTATTCATTGCTTGATTATTTACCATTTTATCAAGTTTTTTAAAATCAGAGTTTTGTGTATAGTTAATTAATTCATCATTCAATGAGTTTGATTTTAGTTCTTTAGGGCTTATTAAAAAAGGGTTAAATGTTGGAATATTTTGATTATTTGGTAGTTTATTATATTGTGAAGTTTCCTCATTTAAGTTACAATCCCTTGGGCTAAGCTCTTCTGAATAACATTTATTATTTTTTGAATTGTTATGATTTAATGGGAAATTATTATTAAATGTAAAAGAATAATCTGGTTCAAATAATGATACTTCATAGATACCTTTATCATTATGATTTTTTTGTAGGTTAAAAGGTACTGAATATTCTGGAACAGTTGGTTGATATGCATGAAATAAATCATTATTATTGCTATCATCATTATTGTTGTAAATAAAATAGTCATTAATCATTTGATCTAAATCATCAAAATTTGAAGTAAGACCAGCATTTTCATTTTCAAAATTTTCTGATATTTGATCTTTTCTATTAAGTATTTCTGCCAATGTGAGAAGTAGTTCATCATTATTTACTTTATTTTCTCTCAGTAACATACTATTATCTTTATTTGTAAAATTGAGTTGTTTTTGTTGTCCATGATATTCATTAAAATATTTTGGGGTTGTAAATTCGGAATCGTTAAAGCTCATTGTGTGACTAAATTTTTATATAAGAAGTATTAATTGATTAATTTGTAGTTTTTGGACTATTAATAACTTAATATATATTAAATACAAAATAAATAAGAAAATACAATTTATAAAATAATAAGTATCATTGATACAAAAATAGTATCCAAAAGTTAAAAAAATATTGGAAATATATAGGTAATATATCTTTATATATATATATATATGTGAATATTCTTAGAAGAAGACATTCTTACTAGTTGTACACGTTGTTATGAGATATATGGTACATATTAAGGTTTCGATGATTAGAAGCTATAAACCTCGGATGTTGAACACAATTCCTATATTTCAGTTGTATCCTTTATAGAGAACCCATAAAACATATGCAAAGTTTCTCCTCTTTTAAAAAAAAAAAAGTAAGTGTTTATTGTAATCTACTACGTGTATTTTGTGGTTCCAAATCTTAAGTTACAGAGTTTTAGATCTCAAGGGTAAGCATATATTTCTAAAGTTCTTTTGAAGTAAAGAAGTAAGCTAGTATGAAAAGAAAAGGGTACCCCTATGCCCATATTAGATCTTATATAAGAAAATGATAAACTAAAGAAAAATAAGAAAGTAATTTAATCTCGAAATAATATAAAGAGTATATCAAATACTTGATGTCTGGAATATGACTGGAAGAACAATCACCGTAGAAATTTCTTAAAAAAACGGAAACGCAGGGAACAGCTTGACAGAACTAAACTAAAGTTAAAGTTAAAGTTTAAAGTTTAAAGTTTAAAGTTTTGAGCTTGAGCTTGAGCTTTATGTAGCTATGTAGCTATGTAGCTATGTAATCTTGACGAGTGGGGACTTTTTGCAATATTTATTTCCTCCCTGAACAGCTAATTCTTTTCGGGTACCCTAGGCCGCGGATATAGATTAGTTGCCGAGTTGAAGAAATATACGTAGAAGGAGAATGATAGAGAGAGAAGATCTACGTACACATTTTTGTTTGATCCGAGAGTATGTCGGATCTGACTCTACAACTGCGCTGAAGAGATGCAGTATGGTAAATAATATAGTAATAAAAAAAAATTCTTAGTTTTCCCTCAGTTGACTCGTACCGTCCGTATGCAAATATACTTTTTAGTCGTACAAGGAAACTGTAGTTAGGGGAATATTATCATATCACACTTCTTCACTATATCATTTTTTAAGGGAAAATTAAGACGTGCACCAATATAGTAAGCAAATGAAGTAGTACGGAGTAAGGAAACCATAGTAAATATTTATTAGTTATTAATTAACTAACAATTTGGTGCATTCCATTAAAAATTGATTGAAAATTAAAACGGAAAAGGTAAATAATACTCAAAAGATTAAAGCCGGTTACTGTAACTGTTATATGTTTACTAAATTAAGTAATTTTTAAAATCACTCCCTATCCCATGATTTAATAATTAGAGTGTTTAATATTTCTATGAAGCATTTACAATACTAATTAAAAATAATGTATTGAAAGCTGTGAAGTAGAAGAAGAGGGGAATGGAATATTCAGTTGAAATGTATGTGCAGTAAGCAATTGAATTACATTTTAGACTTCAAATTTTAGATGAACTTTATACTTCATTACCTTTTACACTACAAACGATTTTTATTGAAATTTTTATCATAGAAGCTTCAAAGAATTGCGTATTCTATATTTAACGTATTAATTTTAATGTTATCTAAATCTTTGTTGCTACGTACAATATTTAGTTAAGAAATTATATCAGATTGTAAAAAGTTAAAGACATTCTAATTTTCTTTTGACATTATAACTGGAAAGAAAAACAAGGAAACTCATGCGATCCTTTCACTCTTAAGAGTAAAATTTGTAAATTTTAAGTGAACTTGCCGTACTAAAAAAAAAAGTTAATAGAATTATAGAAGAAAATGGCCTGGTTCAGGATTTTTGCTAAATCTTAGCCAAATGCACTCCAGATCTAGAAGCTAAATACAGTAGGTACCAAGATAGAATAGAATACGTAAATTTTAAAATAATCCATTATTAACTACGGTTAAACTACAATAAAAATAATTGAAATTTTACTTAACGTAGCTAAATATACTCTGCACAATAGGGTAATTGAACCCCACCATTTGTTTTATTCCAGCTTAAGCTTGGCTCTCAGCTATAACGTCTAAAAGCTAGCTGTCAAATATACACTAGAAACTTAGAGCCGGATTTTATATCAAGATAATTAAATGTTTCCGGTTAAAGTTCTTTACATTCCAAAAAAGGGATTGTTTCGGATTTGTTCTAAGATCTATTCATTTCTATAAGATAGTAAGAGATCTAAAGGAGTATATACTTTATTAATATGTTCCGTGGATGCCCAGAATTTATTACGGGAAGTTTGTGTTGTAATAATATTTATTAACGTTTAAAAACAGTAGGTGCTCCAAATATTGGTATAATTACATTTAAATACAGGTATATGTAAACATAATAAGCAGATAGATATATTTAAGGGGAAACAAATTTTGAGGGTCATATTTCAAATAGTGGACTTGGAGGACAAGCGATTTTAAAGGTTCAGTTCGGATCTTTCTGATCCGAATAAAGAATTTCTTTTACTAATGTTGTTAATGTAGAATGTGCTGTTGAGGAGTGATATCCAAACAAATATGATATACTTCCTAATAAATTAAGAAAATTTCTTTTTATCTATTATATACCGTACTGTTTTTTAAACTGTAACTTCCCCACAATTTTTTTTTATCCCACTAATTTAACATTGTGTCAGCTCTAATTATTTATTGAGTGCATAAATAGTAAATTCTTTAAATTCTTATTTATTTAACATTTCATTAGGAATGATAAATAATATATCATGTGCTCTAAAGATTTTTTCAATCTAATATTGAATAGTTAACTGTTATTATACAAAAGCTTTGTATCACATATGATTTATGCAAACCTTTCTTGGAGCTAAATTTGTTAATATGTAAGATTATAGGTAAATAAAAAAAGATGTCACTTTTGTTTTATAACTGAAAAATTTATTATTTATATCTATGATAAATAATTATAAATAAATAGTAGTACTAGTATTATTATTATATAGAATTTATTAAATATTGATTTGTATACTGGAAGTAATAAGATAAATATGCATTATTGTTTTTGTTTTGTTTTTGTTTTGTTTTGTTTTTGTTTTTTAAAGAATAAAATATTAAAGAAACAATTTATTTGAATGAATTTTTAAAAATTTGAATAAAATTAGTTGTTAGCAATGTAATAAGCAGAAACGAAGAAAATAGCAGCAATAACCATAACTAAGTTTGCATTACCTTGCCAAGCTTCATCAGAAACATCAGAAACTTGTTTAGCAACTTCAACTTTTTTACTATTTTTATCTAATTCACCAATATATAATTTTTTTAATAATTTTAAAGCATCATCAGAATGACCAATATCTTGAAAATATTCAGTAGCATCAGTACCAGCTAAATCAAAAATAATTTCATCACCACCTGGATGTTCATCTAAAAATTTAGTAACTTCATAAACTTTACCTTCAATAGCAACCCAACAGGATTCGGTAGTATTGTGTTCAGCAATTTCTTGGTATGTGTAAACTTTAGACATTATGTAATATTTGGTATTTGTATTTTGTTTTGTATCTTGGTAATGAATATAATCAAGAGAGAAATATACCAAAAATATATATATATATATGAGTACCAAGTACTGTTAACACAAACAGAAAAAAAAGATAACAATTGTTAAATTGATTAATGTTGACCTTTATATAAAAGTATCTATTATATTTTTTCTTCTTAATAATGCTATAATGAAACAATAATGGTAGAGTGTCTACAAGTTTCATTTTTCCTTCTCAATTTCTCTTAGCCTTTAAAAATATTTCCATCATAAAAAAATACAAAAATCGTTTACTTCTTCGTAATAACAGAGAAAGTTTTCAATTTTCAGTATCAATTATTGAAAAAATATCGTAAATATCGTTTATCGATTATAAGCCATATACATATACATTACCAAGATCTGTGTTTTCTAGTGAATTCAATGTACAAGACAGAGAGCCGTTGAAAGTGAATGGATTTTAAATTAGTTTGCTTTTTTCTTTCTCATTGCCCATTTTGTTACCAAAAGGAATTGTTTTTCCGTTACAAAAAAAATAAAAACTTACGAAAGTTTAGTAAAAAGCGAAAAACCCGTTATATCACATGTGTGTGTTTAGCAGTGAAAATGTAAATACCGTATATAATTACATTACCACTATGGGTTTATTTGATTTATTTCGGTTTTTGAAATGAAATTTCAGTTCATTTATCGTTTTCTTGCTTTTATCGGGTAAATGAAACGAATCTTGAGAATTTGAGTGTGGGTGGATTGACACTTCTCCAATTCTGTCACTTGCAATCTGATGACAATTCTCGTTAACATGTTAATTATGGCTGGATTAAGCATTAAATAGATATTATAATTAGAAATAGAGTCTATCTACTACTACTGCTGTTTAACTAACAACTAACAACTTTTGTTAGTTGTTAGTTAGTAAAAAAATTTATACAATACATACTATACTAATAATGCTATTGGCACGTGATAAGCAAATTGGTAGCTATAAATAAGTTACCCTGTCTGGTATGTCTCTAAATCACGTGTGATATATTCATTCATTCATATTATTCATTATATATGCAATTGTAAGATGCAGCTTCTGTCTTCTGTCTTCTGTCTTGATTTATCTTTAGAAGATCAATTGCTTTATATAAAAATTAATTTAATATTTCCCATAGTTTAATTATTGTCTTATTTAATGGTAATCCAACCACATTATAATAATCACCAACCATTTTTTTAATAAATGAACCGCTAAAATCTTGTATCTTAAATCCACCTGCTGCATTCAGTCCTTCTTCACTTTCAACATAATAATTAATAAATTCAATTGGTGTTTTTTCATTAAAATATAATTTTGTTTCATCATAAAATGATTCAATTTTATAATTCTTACTATTTTCCCAAATTACTATATTTACTGATGTAACAACATTGATAAATTCATTAGAATAACAAAAATTTTTTAAAAAATTTAGATGTTCAATTTTATCTTTTGGTTTTTCAAAGATTTTATTTTTCGAATCAATTAATATTGTATCTGCACATATTATTATCTTCTTATTATTTAAATAATTTTCTTTATATTCTTTATTTAATTGATCAATAATACTCTTTGCTTTTAAGGATGATGTATCACAAACATATTCAAATGGTTTATCAATGTAATCTTTTTTATTTAAATTTTCCTCAAAATCAGGTTTCATTGTTATTATTTTCTTAATACCAATTATATCATGAATAATTTCAAACCTTCTTGGCGATGAGCTAGCTAAAATAAAATCATAATCATCTAAAGCACTTTCAATTATATTGACCTTATTCATTTTAAAATATCTCAACTATCTTATTTATTTTTACTTATTTATTTATTTATATATATTTTATACTCTATTAGTACAATTAAAAGTAATAATCAATCTTAATCATCATCAACAAAGCATTTTCTATTACTATATATTTTTGTTAAAGAATCATCACAGCTTACGAACTGGCATTTCAATTTATAAATCATAAGCAAAAGTTAATATATATTTATTACTGGTTCTTTTCTTTGTATTATTTTATTATTATAAGTTTATTTCATTATTAATATATTTAAAGATTAAATGTAGTCATTCAGAAAAATAATCAATATATTATTACATTGGTTTAACTTCACTTAAAATTATTCTATCAGTAATTTTGAATATTTTTTCAGATACAGTTCTATTATTTTCTTCATTATCTTGTCTCTCCTCAGTATCATTGTTTTCATCGTCAGTACCCTCTTCTTCCTCCTCCTTTTCTTCATATTTCTTAATTAGTTCATCTAATTGAGTAGATTTATCATTTGAATGTAATTGTGTATTGAAATTATTACCATTATTATCACTGGCAGTTGAATCATTTGATGTTTCTCCTTTCTTATTCAAACTGGCTGCGTTGGGGAATGCTAATTCTGTACCAACTAATTTTTTCCAATCGCCTTCATAGATCTTATCACCAATCTTAAATAACGGGGTATCTGTTTCTAATCCAGACAATTGTAATGTAGCTGTTCTATCAATGAAATTTTTTTCTCTGTAACTATTTCCTGGAATATCAATACTTACATAAACAGTTTCAACTTCTTCTTTGACAGAATTATTTAAATTGAGATTTGAATCAATACCTGCTGCTTCCGCAAGAATCTTCCTATTTCTTATATCAGCATCAGAACCAGGTTCAAAAATACTTTGGAAATTCCAATTCATTTCTTCCCCTTTGCTTAAGAATTCTGTATTACCATTCATTGTTATTTTCCATTTTCTGTTCTCAAAAGGTATGTTATTATATTCATTATTTCCTTCATCAGATGGGTCATTATCTGTTGTCTTTAATTCATATTTATCTAATGAACAACTACCACTTCTAATTAAAGAACCATCATCATCAATAGATTCTCTACATGTTTTAAACTGTAATAAATTCATACCTAATGCAACTTTTGTCGCGGCATGGGTTACAATTAAAATAGTTTCAAGATTTGGATATGCACTCTCTATTCTTTCAATAAATAAAGGCCAAAATGTTTTGCATCTCTCAAATACTTCTTCTTCAGTTTCACCTTTGTTACTTGGCACTAAGGTATTCTGCCATTCAGAATTAATTTTCGTTGGAAACAATTGATTGAGAACATCATATGGTGCAGCGACTGGAACAATTGATCTGTCAGGTTTATACCATTCCCCAACGCCACTGTCAACATAAATCGGAAGTTCTAATAGATCTGCAATGGGTTCTGTTGTTTGGATACAACGATAAAACGGGGATGAAAAAACTAATTCAGGTTGATTCTCAAGAGATAATATGTAATATGCCAATTCTTTGGCTTGGTGTAGTCCATGTGAAGCTAAAGGAACATCGCTATCAACGCCAGTAGGTGGTGGTGGGTAAGGACCTTTTGGTAGCCAATTTGATCTATAACCATGTCTTGCAATATAGATAGTTTTTACAGTCATTGTTTAAATATATCTTCAATTATAATAAATCTTATAATAACAACACAGTATTTAACGTACTTTTTAATCTAATACTGGAATAATTGTTGGATTCTTTAACTCATATTCATCGTAATTTTTAATTCTCAAGATTTCTCTTCATCAGTTGATACTAGGATATTTAAGTATTCTTTTCAAGATGTTTCGATTTTTTACATCGCGTGTATAATTAAAAGTAAAACTTGAGAACAGTTAAAAACAATAAATGCTATGAACTTAATATGCATGCTAAAGCACTTATAAGCCATAAAAGAGAAACAAAACATCCAATATAAAATGCCACCAGGTGTAAGCAAAAGAATAAAAACCTTATCAGTAACTAGGCCAATTATTTATGGGAATACAGCTAAAAAATTTGGCGATGTTAAACCACCTAATGCACCAGTTGAACATACTCACTTATGGACAATTTTTGTTAAAGGACCACAAAATGAAGATCTTTCTTATTTTATTAAAAAAGTAGTCTTTAAATTGCATGATACATATCCAAATCCGATTAGAACTGTTGAGGCACCTCCGTTCGAATTAACAGAAACAGGTTGGGGTGAATTTGAAATCAATATTAAAATTCATTTTGTCGATGAAGCTGGTGAAAAATTGTTGAACTTTTATCATCATCTAAGACTACATCCGTATGAACTTATAAATAATCAACCACCTCCTCCCCAAAAACCAAATGGTGAAATAAGTTCTGTGTTTTATGATGAAGTTATTTTTAATGAACCAAATGAACAGTTTTTTAAAATATTGATGAGTACAGCAGGTAATTTACTACCTTCAAATAAAACAGAAACATGTGTATTTTCCAAACAGCTAGAACAAGAAGAAATTGATAGACTTGATATGGGTATAGAAAAAATAGATAGAGAAATTGAATCTTTGAAGTCCAAAATTGCCACTGAACTGAAAGAGTAGATAATTATTTACAAACCCAAAGCATATAGCCTTTTCATCAAATTAACTTTTGTATTAATGATGTTTAACCAACTTTTAAAGATTATTTATTAATTATGACTTTTTTGTCAAAGGTATTCATCCAAATTAGTTTGAGAAGCTACACTCCAACTGCTGAGTTAGAAACAAGCAATATAACAAACAAGTGTTTTTTTTTTTCAACTAGTTTTAGTAAATATTAAATTTCAGATAATATAAAGTTTATAGAGATTTTTATGAAAAATAATGATTTTAATTTTAAATACTACATTAAATATGAGAATTTTTTCCGTATTATTTTATGTAACGATATATATTATCATTGATGCATATTCATATGCTGAGGCTTTAAAACTTCTTCATTAAACCCAGGAGGTAATTGCTTTTTTTCATTAGCAGATTCTGCAAAATCAGGAATATTTTCTTTATCATTAGCTTTCCCAATATCAGTATGTGGACCTTCATCAATAGATGTCGAAGCTGGTGGTGGAGGTGGACGTAGTAAAGCTCTACCATTCGCTACTAGTGGCTCTGGAGTAATATTTTTGCTTGATAAAACTGAAGATGATTCACTAAAATTTAGTAAAGAAGTACTGTCTTTACTAGCACCTACATCACTTAAAGATAAATCCTTCGCACTGTTTCCATATTTTATTAAAGAAGTTAATACGGGCGTTTCTGCTTTAAAAGATTCATATAGTTTCTGAATTAAAGAAGCCCTAGATTCCTCATTAACAAATTTAACATCTGCCCTATAGGCACCATAGACAGGCATGTGGTCACTAATCATAATATCTGCATCAAAATATGCTAATGGCGTTATATGTTCACCTTTATAAAGAATTCTGTCTGTCCAAGACGGTATCCTAGCCTTCTCAGAAGAATCATAAACATTAGAGCCATTTTCATATTTATAGGTGGGGCGAAACTTGATAGGAGGCTCCTTGAAGTCTCTAAATATTTCACCAGTTAAAATTTCTTGAGAGAGTTGATCATACTTTAACAAATTCTGAATATAACCTGATTTTTGTTTTTCTAAGTTATATCTTACTAAGTCATTATCAAGATTGATTCTATAATTTAAGTCACCTAACCAAAATACTGAATCGTGATCCAAAATTGTCTTTGATCGAGTAAAACCAATGTTATTCAAAATATTATTGAAATCATTCCTACGATCATCAACACTATTTTCACCAGCTGAAAAGTGAGAATTTATGAAACAGAATGATGTACCACCATAATTAAATCTAATAGAAACAGCGCCTTTATTACCTGCAATACCACCAAAACCTGTTTTTTTCGATGCACCTTCGACTTCCTTAACAAATTCAGTCTTATTGGATTCAGCAAATACTAGAATAAGAAGAGATGTAACTTGTTCTGTACGCAGTAAAAAGTATTTATCACCAAATTGATCTAGACACTTATTAACTGCTTTTTCCCAAAAAGAACCCTTTGAATAGTCTGCGTTCAATAGCGAACCAGCTGTTAGTTCTATTACCTCCTGAAACCCTAACACAACAATATCTGGTTTGAATTTTTCACCGATTGGATATAGCCAATTGGTCAAGTCACTTTCTGTTGAAGTACCGTTAACATTGAAAGTACCGACTAAAATATTAATTTTAGAGTGATAAGTAAAGTTACTACTTTGGCTAACCAACTCCTTTGAAATATACTGACTTAAAGGATCAAATAAACGAACAGGCCTTTGTTGGGGTAAACGACCAAGTAGAAAATCAATATTCTGTTGTTTACCACCATCTACAAATGCATTAATGTAGATTCTACTGACAGATTTTGTTGCATCTGATAGCATCCCTGCAAATGACATTTTACCTTTCCTTGAATATGATGATTTTAATGCATTGGTGCCCGTATATATTTGAGATATTTGGTCTCCATGATCAGCCCATAAACCATTAAGTTTACTTATAAAATCGGAATCATCTATATAGTCATCTGCTTTTATAAAATGGAAATCCTTCAAGAAATTAATAAATGAAAAATAGGAAAGTGTCTGCTGAACAACATTTGTTCTATCCAAACAGTCTAGACAATTAGTTCTGAATACACCGTTTTGTTCTGAAAGAACTTTCTTCTCTCTGACATCGTAAGAAAAATATCCTGACGTAAGCATAGATTCTAATATATACGGCATAATCTTCTTCACTCCGGAAAAACCTTCTCCTGAAGTTTCTTTGTGGAAATCAAAGTCAGTGAGAAAAACATCTTCATTCATTGTAATTTTATTTGATCGCATCAAATGTTCTTTATATCTTTCAGATAGTTCAATTTCAGATGCTTTAGAGGCTAGAAGGTTGACAATATTAACAGGTCCATATTTGTTGGTTAACTTAATAAAATGCTTATCGAATACGGGTTGAGTGGCATCAACTGATCTTCTTATTTGAACTTTAGGATTAATCACACCGTTTTCTTGTTCCCAAAACACAGGAACACTACCTCTAATTTGTGTAAAAGCGTAGCAGTATGAAAGAGAATAAAAAACTAATTCTGTTTCAACAAAATTTGCAACATTTGCATCATCATCCACACCACGGGCATTAAAACGAGTACCTGCTCTTTTCCAGCTTTGTTTTGAGATAATTGTTAGTGCTACCTTAGTAGCATTTATATTTGTTACGAAAGTTTCAGCAAACCCACAAATCACAGTCGTTAAAAAGCCATCGTCATCTAAAACTTTTTTAGTTGTTGAATCTAATCGATCTCTAAATTGTATAATTTCCTCCATGAGAAAATAATTCCACATATATTCTGTCTCATACTTGTCAGCACTTAAAGAATAAGAGCCATAGCCTCTATGCTGCAACGTAGAAGTCAGATCGAAGTCGGAACTATAATAAAAGGAGCCATTGGATAATAGTTTACGAAGTTCGAAACAGGGATGCCTTGGTAAACCGTCTTGAAATTCAGTTGCGTCTTTATCATATTGTATAGGGTATCCATTTTGATCCATCTGAGTAAAATCCCAGGTTGGATCATTTAAACAGAAAAATTCTACCGAGTTGATTTTATTTACTGTTTCATTTGGAATTGGTTGTGCAACCTTAGATTTACCGATAATTGTACCAATAAAAATCGCGCCATCCACTTCAATTAAACCAACAAAACCAAATATTTCATGTGAAGACAATTTTTGGAAGCCTTTGTTTCTAAGCTCATTTTTTGGAACTAATTCGATGTGACAGGTGGGTTTTTCAGAATTTTTATCGCTAATTGCCTTAAATACTAAAGCAAATGATTCTGAAACAATGGCAACTCTTCTCTCACCTTCAGTAGATAAAACAATAATCATTGTATGCACTGATTCGCTTACTTCTCTATATAAACAGTAAACTTGGGAAAATTAAAATGGTTTTAGTTTTAGTGAGGCACTTTTCTTTTATACTTCATTTTATTTTAATTGTGAATTTTCAGAAATGTTTCTTTACAGGTTTCGTTCGTTTAGGAGAGAACTACCCGAAAGAACAGGAAACTGAAAAAGTTTCTTATAGACAGCAAGTAATTGATCAAGAATTGAAGTTAGATAAAAAGCCAAATATTGAACATGTTTAAAAAAATTAAAAGATATAATTCATTGAAAGTTCTGTATCTAATTATATATATATCTTGAAGTTTTATGTTACCTAAAAATAACAAATAAATATTAGTAAAATTGGATTGATTGTAGTTCATGTTAAAAAAAAATATTTTGAAAGTGTTCAACATTCAATTAATTTATGCAGTGCCTGCTTTTTTAGCCTCCTTAAATTTTGGAAGTGAAACTTCGCCTGAATGAATTATATTATTGATAGTGGATATAATTGCTTTGATTGATGAATCACCTACATCTTCACTTATACCTACACCCCATTGATAAGCTTTTTCGTTGTTGCTATCACGTCTGAATGTCAGATGAATATAAGAAGCAGCTTGAGTCTTGGATCCTGAACCAATGGAATGTTCAGCGTAATTGCTAACACCTAACTTAACATTCAATAAATTCGATAATGCATCAACCAAGGAAGAAATTGGACCATTACCATGACCTTCAATTGGGACCACTTTACCAGCAATTTCAACTTGACCGGTCAAAACTCTTCTTTCAGTATCTAATTTTTGTACATTATAATCTAATAATGAAATATAGCTACTATCTTGATTATTATAGTTGTATGTCTTCTTGAATAATGAAGAAATTTCTTCCGATTGTAGTTCTTTTCCTAATAAATCAGCTGTTTCTTGTACTTTATTTGAAAATTCAATTTGCATATTTCTCGGTAGATCTAAACCTAAGGATCTTAAGATCACCCATGCTGCACCACCTTTACCAGATTGAGAGTTAACTCTGATAACAGCTTCATAGTCACGACCAATATCTTTTGGATCCAATGGTAGATATGGAATTCTCCATCTTGTATTATTTTCAGCACGTTTCTTTTCTTGTAAGGAGAATCCCTTTTTAATTGCATCTTGATGTGAACCAGAAAATGCACATACAACTAAATCACCACCATAAGGTGCCCTTGGAGAAACTTGAATTTTATTACAACGCTCAACGACATCAATTAACTCAGTGATATTTGAGAAATCTAAATTTGGAGATACACCTTGGGTATACATGTTCAAAGCTACAGTAACTAAGTCAACGTTACCAGTACGTTCACCATTACCAAATAAACAACCTTCGACACGATCAGCACCAGCCAAGATACCTAATTCAGAGGCTGCAACACCACAACCACGATCGTTATGAGTATGTGTGGAGATACAAACTTTTTCACGTTCAGATATATGAGTTGAAAAATATTCAATTTGGTCAGCATAAACATTTGGAGTAGCAACTTCCACAGTTGCAGGAAGATTAAAAACAATTGGATTTTCAGCAGTTGGTCCCCATGCATTTTTTACAGCTTCACAAATTTCGACAGAAAATTCAACAGGAGTATCACTAAAACATTCAGGAGAAAATTGATATGACCATCTAGTACCTTGTTGGGAAGGGTCATCTTTTGTTAATTTTCTAACTAATTTAGTTGCTTCAACAGCTTTTTCTATTGCTTCTTCTTTTGACATATCAAAAACTATTTCACGAAACATATCACTAGTTGCTAAATAAGTGTGAATTGTAGCCCTTTTGGCACCTGATAGTGCTTCAACGGTTCTTTTAATTAAATGTTCACGAGATTGAACAAGACATTGAATTGTTACATCATCAGGAGCATTTTCAACAGCATATCTTGTGAAATCAAAATCTGTTTGAGAAGCAGACGGGAAAGAAACTTCTATTTCTTTGAAACCAAGTTCAATTAATTTGTGAAAATATTCTTTTTTTTGATCGACAGACATTGGATCTGGTAAAGATTGATTACCATCTCTTAAATCAGTTGAAAGCCAACGAGGAGCTTTTGTAATAATATTATTTGGCCATTTTCTAGTCTCCATAGTTGGTCTAATAAATGGTTTATATTTTGAAGAAGGATCTTTCAACATGTTTTTATATGCTAACTTCACTGGAGGTACATGTTTTGACGACCGACTTGCATGTTGCGCAAAATTTATAGATGTTCTTTTAAACATTATATTTGTATACTAATATCTAATTCAAACGAAGATCAGGAAGTCTTGACAGCTTATTTCTTTTATAAATAATAATAATAATAATAATAATATGTAACTCTAATTTCAATAATGTCTTCTTAAAGTAAAAACTTCAAATATAATGTATTTATATTTATTGTTCAGCTTTTTAAGAATGATTAATTAATTATACGGTAAGTTTCACTTATTTCGGATAGAATTTTTCACCGGAGGTTAGGATGACTCTTTCTACCAAGAATGAAAATCTAAAAATCACACACACACAAAAATATTAGCGGCTGTTAAATTAAATGACTACTTGAATCAATTAAAGTCTTTATATTATTCTGAAGAACGGGAAATAAATATGAATACAATATTTAAGAATAAAATGTATATCAATCAATTTTAAATAAGTTATAAATGTGAAAAATATCCTTTTTATATATTAATAAAAAATTTTGATTATTGTAAGAAATTAAAATAAAAGTTGGAGTAATATTTCAAATACAGTAATAAATAACCTTTGACCTGTAAAACCTTGATGACCATTACTTGATATTAAATATAATTAGTTAGTCATAACTAATAAAACTTTTAAACATCTCCGTAAATTATACTAATGTTGATCTACTATTGTATAAAGTAAACGCTACTACGAACGAATATAAGGACCGTAAAATATTTCAGTGCCGTGACCGGCAAAAATAGAGTTCGGTGTCCGGAATAGGGTAAGTATTAAAATATATATATGTTTTGAGTTTGTTACTATGAAATATTCTGAAATTCTTACTTGGTTCTCCTTTAATGAGGTTGCTGTTGTCCATTATAAATGACGGTTAACTGGTAAAATTGTTCCTAAAATATATACTTTATTGAAATCAATTTGATTTTTCTTATGAAAATATAATTGTCTTTATGAAAATCTAATGGCAAATTAATTGTAGCGATCCAGGCGTAATCTTCGTTATATCGTTAAATTTCATAATGTATTTATTATGGGGATAGGTATATAGACTATATTAATTGGAACTTGTATTGACTTAGCAAGGGAGATGAATAGAACTCTCCTATTAAAAATAACATTGCTATTTTTTTTTTATTGATCTTTTTATTGAAGTGGCCGTGGATTATTAGCTAGTCCATAAAAATTTGAATGTATTATTTGTTTATAAATAATAAATTTATACTTGTATTGTATATATATATATATATATATGATGACATTCGTTACATTGATGAAGTATAAAATTAAAAATATTTTCAAGTATTAAAAATTAAAGTACGGAAATGAATAATTTCTATTAAAAGAGTGACAAATCCCATTGTAAATGCTAATGCTAATTGTATTGAAATTATGAATTCAATATCGATGCTGTCTTATGCATATATTGACTATATGAGGTGGGAAAAATCGTTTTTTTTAAAAAAAATTTTGATATGATGCATGCAATTATTTTATCTGAAGATAATTTTCATAATATTTAACTTTGATCATGAAAAACATGAGCAATAATGAATTGTCTATATGCTTCTTGTAATATGTTAATAATATGTTGTCTTAATTTTAAAATATCAGAAGTAGTTGGTAATTCATTTGCTTTAAAATATTTTTCAAAATCATTTCGTAATCCATGTGGTATATTTAACTCAGATTCTGAATCAAGGTTTAAAAATTTAGAGTAAACTTCTTCATTCCATTTTTTGACAAGTTCAGGGTCATTTTTAATTGAATGATTATCTAAATATGGATTTGAAACTTGTAAAAAATAAAAATTTTCTATGCAATGTCTCTTAATCATGAATTGTTTAAATAAATTAACAATTTTTTTATCAATTTCTTTAATTATTAGATCAGGGTTTAATCTTGATGCTTCAACAGATTCATGTATATTACAAGAATATAATATTTGACGTAATGAAGGTATAGAATTATGGTTGTTATCAATATCTTTTAATAAAGTTTCGACGGGCATACTGAATGTTATGTTTTTGAATCTATGTGATTAAAAGGCTTTTTTTTTTACCTTTTTAAAAAATAATTTTAAATTGAGTTGATAATGTAATGCTAATTTATAGTTGTAAGTTTTTCAGTTTCCTCTGTTCAAATGCTGTATATAATCTCAGTTATTTTAAATCCTAAAAATAAAATAAATATAGATGTTGAAGTGGGTGATAAAACAGTAATCTTTTTAAAATGTATTTTGGTAAATTTTTAAGTCTTTATATTCTCTTTAAATGCTAAATTATAGTATACTGAAAATATATTATGTCAAAAAATATTTCTTAAAATATGCAATTAAAATAATTTGATTACAACTAGTGAAAAAAAGTTTAAAGAGTATAAATAGTCTTCAGCTAACCAAATAACTTTTCCAATTTCCTTAATTGGAAACAAATATGCTTAAATATCTCTTCGATAGCTATAAAGAAACAAAAAAGAGATTAATTTTTCAGTACTCAAAAAAACTAAAAAAAATTTCCAATATAAAAAAACAATTCAAGATGTTATATATATATATATATATATATATGTACTTTTCTTTGAGTGTCCATATTTAACCATTGAAGTACTTAACTATTTACAATATACCCTTCGAGTTCATTATTGTTTAGATATTTGACTTCAAACCATAAAGATTTATGTTTAGATATCATTTATTCATATCTAATCCGCTGAGCTTCTTCGGGCCCATATAGATTTCTAGACATTAACAGACGAATGCTCGTACAGTTATTGTACATCTTCATCTCTAAAATATAACGACATTACAACTTTACGTATTTGATTTTTTTTAATTAATAATAGATGCAGGACAACAAAATCATTGAGATAAAATCGCGCTGCATTCAGAAAACTTTTTGATGCTTGAAAACAACTTAGTAAAGACAGAGGAAGGCAAGTTGCAATAATTATTTTCAGAGAATTTTGAAGCAATGAAAATAAAATAAAAAAAAAAGAAATTAAAAGAAAAAAAGAAATTAAAAGGGGAAAAAAAAAGAAAATCTTATTTTTGAGATAAAAAAAACGAACATAAACTTTTTTAGCAAAATAAAAAATAAATTCAATATTCTACGGTCCGTTTAATGAAAACTCGCTTCAAAATTGAAGTTTGATATTTTCAAATGTAATCCTTCCGATGAATAGAGGAATTCAGTTTTCAAGCTAATCTGAATAAAAAGTTGTTTTTTTTCGGGGCTCTTTCATTATTATCGTGCCGATGCTTGGCGGAGCATTTGCCATGCCCTGTGTCCTTTGGGGCTGACCTTTTTTTTTTCGCGGTGGAAATATTGGTCACGAATAGGCCGGGCTGAATTTTTGAAATGTCCAAAGTCCGCGTGGGGCTTTTGCTTTTTTTCAGGACCTCAAATTGGGACTTTTAGCAATTTTTCGGGCTAAGAGTTGGACGGTTTTGGGACAGTTAAGAGGTTAAATTTGGACTTTTTTGGACATTTAAATTTTACGTTAGGGTGTAAATTAGATTTCCTTAATTATGTGATGTTAAGTTATGTATATTTGTGTCTAAATATCTAAATATTCAAAGGTCCAATTTTATATTACTAATTAATTAGCTTAGTGCAGTTAATTAACAAAGCTAAAATATGTACCCAGTCAAATTATAATGTTTTGTGCCCAGATATTTCACTCAAGGATAAATTTTCAAAATCTTGGTAGATATTAATATCTAACTTTGAGCTGGAATAAGAGCTGACACAGGCAATCGAATAGGATGTATGATCGTCTAATCTATGCCTATAATCACCATAGATTCGTTTCAATTTAGAAAATGATCTCTCTGTATTGACAGATGTCACAGAGAATGAGAATAAATAATCCATTATCGCTGGTAAATAAATATGCGTTGAAACACCGGTATTTGGCTTACTTGTTTCTTCTCGGTAAAGTTTCTGCACATCTAGAAATACACCAAGTTCAGTGATGTATACCTCACAAGCACTGACCTTTACTTCAATTCTTTTTTTGTTATCTATATGATAAATAGTTTTGTAATAGGAATTATCATCATCAGATTTTTTTTTGCTAATTCCTTTACTTTTCAGTTTATTTTGTAAGGATGTCTCGTGGATACCTTCTGTGAATGTAATGTATTCTTTCAATTCTTTTCTCAACGTTTCTTTGATGTTATGCTTTATTGCCTCTGCTACAGAGATATCTGTTTCATAGTTGGTATACATTTTATTACTATTATTTTTCCCTCCATATTCAAATCTGGAAAAATTATCTGCTGGTTTTTCAAGTTCAAAAAATATATCTTTTCTTGTCTCAAATCTAGCAAGCTTCATTATAATAGAGCAAAATTTGTTGATGGTTTTCAGTTTTTCATTAAATTGTTCATTGTAATATTCTGGAACGCTATCATCATAAGGTAAAAACTCGGAACAAATATATATAATGTCAAAATCATTATGAGCTTGTTGCAAATATTTGTCTACTAACTTAACTACAGTTGATAAGTCAGTTTTTACGTCACCCATTTTCTTTAATAAACATTCTGAATTGATTAGATTACGTCTTATGAACAAAAGTAGACGAATGTAAACTGGTGACAAGGAAATATTCAGCGACATGAATTTTATTAATCCATCAAATGGCTCTAAAATATTCAGTAGCAACTCTGCAACTTCAAGATCTTTTCGATCTAGTTCGTTAATAATTGGATCTCCTTTTTCTCTATAATATTCAAAAAACTTGAAGATTTCAGATTGGTGCTCAACAAATACTTTTAAAATTTTGTATTTAATATTCCATCTAACTGAAACAAATTCTGGTATACGCTTTGATACGAATTTATCATACGTAGCCAGCTTCTCTTCCAACTTACGAAGTTCTACATTCAGCATTATCAGTTTCAAAAGCACTTCGGGTGACTTTCTTTCAAATGGATCAGAAACTAATGAACTAATAGTAATTCTGTTAAAGTTTCTATCATCAGATCGTTCTTCTTCTTCCTCTATTTCCTCACCAACTGCATATTCATTTTCTAATCCCACATCATCTTTCGATGATATTTGTGCAATTGTTTTCTCACAAATTAAATTGAATATATGGCATAAACATTCACGATGACCTGCATATATAGGATAGTTTAGGTTTCACATCAATTCGGACGTACAATGTAAAATAGTAGAGGCATTGTGAGTACATGTATTAGTCCAAAAAGTGCTCGAATGGTATTCATCACAAGAGGAGATTAACATGAACTGGTGATCAATCTTTTTTTCAATGTTGCTTTGGCGTACTTTGCCAATATTGTTTCCCTAGTATGATTTTTCATGGTAAAGATGAACATAACAGAAGTATAGGAGGTTTTGTCGTTTTATTTGATTTCCAATCATCCATTTCAATGCTGACATATGGAGATACTGAATTTTTTAATTCCTTTATTTTTTTAATTAATATACTCTCTAAACTTCTAATATTTATAGGAAATTGAATGACGATTTTATTATTCAAAATAGTGTTATTTTTCATCTCATCTTTAAAGTATTTTTCTATCTTGCAGTCAGTCTTTCCTAAGAGATCTGACGCTTCTTTTCTGTAATTCTTGGCACAAAAACTAGGTAAAATTTTTTTAAAAATATTTCTGTTAACAGTCACCAGTACTGCCCATGTGTGGGGTACCTTGGTTCGTTTTCGCATCTTCTATATCTTGATCACTACCTATTCATTCAATATCTTTGTCATTTTTTTAAGTTTTGTTTTTCTGATGGCATATTTGGGATGAAAATGATTATACTGCGAAGGAGGAGTAGCTTGAAGATAATGTAAACAAAACATAAATAGTTATGATTGATGACTATTTCCCAGATAGATACATAATCGTTGGTAATTAGAATTTTGTTGTATTTTATTATTTACTTGTTGATTCATCTTTGTTAAGTGATTCTTATATATATTCTCCATAGTTTATTTATAAATTACTTAAAAAATACAAAATTTCATAAGGTATGTATAAAATGTTTCATTATTAATTGAATCTTGAATAAAGAAAAATATCCCGCTATTTATACACCTGGAAAAATTGTCATGATCATAAATATTCTATCGTCGACAGATCTATTAAATATATCGAAATCATAATTGTTGTTCTGATAATTGTTACTGCATAAAGCCTAATTCAGTATATCGGTAATATGATCTTCTGCAAGCTCTAAAAATATAATTTGTTGAAAGCTATCAAAATATTATTGTATGGTTTCATTTTATATTCAGCAACAAGAATATTACTACTTTTAAGTCTTAAAAGATGAATTCAGATGCGTATAGTAACTTTCAACATACTAATATTCATTAGGTTTATAAATTAATAAGTAAGTGCTCATATATTCCTTCATCAACCTTCATTGTTACTCCATAAAAGAAGAGTATAATGCAATTATCAAATATATTTTTCTTATAATACATTTCATCGATATTTCTTGCATTGCATACTATTAAACCTCAGTCCTCAAAATCCGTCATTACACACGAGAAATGTAGGTTTGGATATTTTAATATAGGTCTTAATTTTGGGTTAGACACGCGGAAACCCCCTTTTCAAGAATGTGTCCACGTAGCCCTACTCTGAAGGTTAAAATAACTGAAAAATAAACAGTAAAAGGAAACTTGGTATTAGATTTATTTAGACTAATCATGAAAACAATCATATCATCATTTGTAAAATTAAGCTTTATTACATATTTCCTACATCATCTACTGTATTTCACTCCATCCACGCTTTTAAATGAAGGCAATCGATCAACATTCTCATTTTTGCAACCGATAGCTGAGAATAAAACGCAGAGCTCTATCGGTTAGCTTCTGTAAATTTTTTTTCTTTTTTTCTTTCTTTATTTATCTTCTGAAACGAAAATTCACTGAGCAAATTATTATTATTCAATTTTCTGAAGAAATTATTGGGGGCCATAAAGCTTGTAAGAAAACACCGCACACTGTTTACATATTGATACTAATAATTACGTTTACTACAAGACTACAATCCGTGTCCGTAAGTAATGAGAAAAACGAAAAAATGACATTAAATCTTGCAGACACGTGACTGTCACGTTTACAGACGGGTAATCTTTTTTTTGATTTTAAAAATTGGAAAAATTTTTTTTTTTCAAATAAACTGTGGCTTTAAAATTTAAAATTGCAACACGCCATTACAAACTGTGGCTATATTTTGCTCATTTCTTTATACCGTAAATTTTTCAACGTTGTCACTGCACAATAACCCGACACCTGTGTCTGATTGAGACTCATACAGACTAAATTGCTATGTCTTTCTACTCCCGCTATTGTAGTTAGTTAGTTACTATTGGTATTTTTTTCAATATGTATTTTTGATATTTTGTATATATTTATTTTTAAGATGAGTTAGACTTTGACAGTTGTTCAAGCCTTATAATAGTGAGAAAATTAAGTTCATGCAATTTTAATTAATATATTCATTTCATTTATCGAAAATAGAGTAAATTAAATTATTTTTAAACAATAATTATTTTTGAAATTACTTTTTAAAAAGATACAAATTAGAAAGCTTCATTTTTGAAAATATTTTTCCATTATTTTATTATAATCTATATTATTTTAACAAAAATAAGGAAAAGAGAGAGAGAGAGAGAGAAGGAAGTTCTTACATTAAAGAAAATCATTTATATCTGATTATATTAGAAGGAAAGGAAAGATTATTGTTACGTTTACAAAAATGTATATACAAAATGATAATAACACAGATCATAAAAATTTAAAAAATGATAATGTCAATACATCAAATTCTTATAATACAGAATTTATAAATATATTTGGAGCCGATGATGATCATGGAACAAATAATAGAGTATTTAATTCTTCTCATAATTTAAATTCTACTGAACATAATGCTAATTCATCATCTCGATTGTTATCTTCGACAGTGGATAATGATAACAACAACAATAGTAATACTAATAATCATAATAGCAACAACACTAACAGTAATTCTTTAAACGGCTTTAATTCAGATGCAACTCCTAGCATTTTATTAGAACAATTGGCATATGTTGATAATTTTATGCCCTCTTTAGAACAAGATTTTGCTGATATTAATTCATTAGTGTTAATGGATAATTTTCAAACTCAAAGCAATTCTGCCATCCAAAATGAAAATAGTGACAATATAAATTCATTTAGTGACATTAATACATTTCATAATAATGGATTAAATGATAATGATATGTGGGGTCTTGATGAAAGATTAGCAAGGGAATTAAGTGCTTTTGCTGACGACTCTTTTGTTTTTCATGATGAAGATAAACCAAAACCAGATAGTAGTAATGAAGGCAATACAGATTCAGATATGGATAATAAGGAAAAAAATGAAGATGATAAAATTAATAAAAGAAATAGTCATTTTTTGACACAACGAAGAAATGACTTTTTAAAATCTCAGTATGCTCATTCAAGATCAAGATTCTCATCAAAAAAAGATAATAAATCAAATTCAGATAATAATAATAATAATAATAATAATAATAATAATAATGGTAACCATAATTTGAATGAATTTAATCACTTTGATACAATCCCAGAAATAAATACTGATAATCGTGTGAATAATTATAATAACAGTAGTACTAATGATGATAGCGGTGATGATGATAATGATAATACGATAGGCCGTACTTTAGCTGAGAATGGTCCAGAGATTGAATTACCGGACTATTCAACAATACCGACTCCTACCTTGGTATCATTATTTCCACGCGTTAAAGTTCCAAGTGGAGCATACAATACATTAATTAGTAAAGGTTTGAAACCTGAACAAATCGATGCTATAGCTGTAATCATTGCATATCATGAGCAAAATAAATCAAAAAATAATCATAAGATTGGCGTAGCTAATGATACTGGGACTTCTACTATAGATGTCAATCAGTTATTAAATGTAATTTCCATGGGGAAAGGAACGGATAGATTGGAAAACACTCAAACAGTGAAATCAAAGGCATCTATCAAAGGTGATCATGGGTTTTTAAATCTCCTTGTTGAACTTGGGGATGATAAAAACAGAAAGGATATAAAAAATATGAAAGAAAATGAGGAGGATAGTATAATACAAGCATCTAGTTCTATGGATCAAATCTACAATGCTTCTTTCGGTTCTAACTTAAAAAGATCTATTGAAACAGAAGAAAATCTAAAAGAATTCAATATCAGCACAAAGAAACAGAAAGAAGAGAAAACTTTAAATACTTCAATTCAAAAAAAATCTCACCAAAAACGTAAACTAAAAGAGCAAGAATTAGAATCTTCCGTTCATGAACTAAGTGAATTGGCAATTTCATTACAACAAAGAATTAATACTTTAGAAATGGAGAATAAGCTGTTGAAAAACTTGGTTCTGAACAGTGGTAAGTTAGAAGGAACAGAAAATGCAGAAATTATAAAAAGAACAATTCTCGATAATAGTAAAAATGAAATTGAAAAAATTGTAGAAGAAAAAGAGGTTCAATAGTGATGATAGTGTGTCTGCGATATATACTTCATATAGAGAGCTGGGATTTCACGAGGTATATAAACATGTTGAATTATTCATAGTTCAGAAAGTGGACTTCCAACAGATATTGCTGTTTATATTGATATAGAATTTATATTCATTATTTTTATTTTTTGATAAATATTCTGTAGTTTTGTCAATATAGACTATGGTTATCCAAATGGGCGTATAAGATTAATAAGATTGAGATTCTGAACAATTCAAATCATTTTGTGTATGTATTATTTTAAAATTTCAAAAACAAAAGTTGCTTGAGTAGGCGTAAAATGGTGTTTTCCACTTTTCAGCAATAAATTGTATATAAACTCACTTACTTGTAGGTTTGGTGGGACATTTGAAGACAGACTCTTTGTGCTTTAATACTGAAGTCTATTGCTCCATTTAGAAGCCCTACCAGACCTAACTAAAATAATAATCTATTTATAATTTTACGCGTTTTACAAAAATATTATCTTAACGCGTTCTAATTCTAAGAAAAGTATAACAATTAGATATCTAAAAGAAACATAACATTCTAAGTTTTTGTTAAAATTAGAACAATTGAATTTTTAAAGATAAAAGATATTCTAATTTATAATAATTTGCTAAAATAAAACTAATAGTTTCAAGATCTACTTGCTACTGAGGAAAACTAAAAAATGTCCAGCAAGCAAGATAAATTAGAGAAATTAAAAAAGTTACAAGAAGCTCGTAATGGTAAGCTGGTAGATGATGATGAAGGAAATGACAATAGATTATATGATGAAGTCGAAGAAAGTGAATATCGGTCTAGAAAACGTCAAGAATTATTACAAGATGACTTTGTTGTAGATGATGATGGTGTTGGTTATGTTGATAGAGGTGTCGATGATTGGGGGAAAAACGAAGAATATTATAGCGACGAAGATGATGAAATAACAGACGATAAAGGTAAAAATAGAAAAAAGGAAGATAAGAAGGATGTTAACGCTATTCAAAATATGATTCGTTCTCAACATTCAAAAATCGCTGTTGCAAATCAGCTTAAAAAGCCAAGGAAAAATTTTGCAGCAGATGAGTTTGATGATATTTTAGGTGAATTTAGTGAAGGTACAGTAGAAAAACCAAAATTCAAAGTTACCTCCAAAATTAATATACCTGTGTATAAATTGCCATCTTCTCCTACAATTTCTACATCAAGCAAAAGATCTTCAACCTCAAATACTCACGAACTGTCAAATAAAAAGATAAAAACTGATGTTAATTCAAGTATGGATGATTCCCTCCAGTTAGATTCATCACCATTAAAATCACATAGCCAAAAAATTGCCTTGGAAACAGATGAAATGGTGAACGAGGTTGGAAGTTCACCAACACTAAACAAAAAGAAGGAAATTTTATTAAAAAGCGATGAAACAGTAGAAGAAAAGAAAGAAGTTAGTGATAGTGGTAGTGATAGTGACGATGATATTATGTTTCGTAGAAGAACAATGAGAAGTATTAATACGGTAAGACAAGTTAATTTGAGTTCAAAGAGTAACCCAGGAACATCTCCTTTTGTTACAGCCCCAGGAACCCCCATTTCAAATATAAATAACGATTCCACACCCTCAAAAATAGGTAAAATTAATATAAGAGATTCTGATATTTTATCTTTGAATAGCAAAAAGTTTGAAAAAGATCAAATTGTGGATCCAGAAACAAATTCCTTTAAAATGTTCTGGTTAGATTTTTGTGAAGTTGATAATACTCTACTTTTATTTGGTAAAGTTAAAACGTTAGATGGATCCTTAATTTCTGCTATGGTTCAAGTCAATGGATTATGCAGAGAATTATTTTTTCTACCCCGTGAAGGAAGAACTCCAGAAGAAGTTCACGAAGAGATTATTCCACTATTACTAGATAAATATGGGCTAGATAACATTAGAGCTAAACCACAAGAGATGAAATACGCATTTGAGCTTCCAGATATTCCGCATGATGCTAATTATTTAAAGGTCCTTTTACCACACAAAACTCCAAAAAATAGGAGAGAGTTAATTCCTGCAGAACTATCAAGTGAAACATTTCACCATGTTTTCGGTGGTAATACAAATATTTTAGAGAGTTTTTTGGTCCAAAATAAAGTAATGGGGCCATGTTGGTTGAATATTAAGAATGGAGATTTTAGTGCTTTACAAAATACTTCACATTGTTCGATAGAAGTGTCTGTATCAAAGCCTCAAGATATTCTTCCTCTAGATATTAAAAGCATACCTCTGTTAAATTGTGTTTCATTATCAATGCAAACTGTTATGAATTCAAATGAAAACAGACAAGAAATTGTATCTATTACGATTTCTAAATATAATAATTTGTCATTGGAAGCTCCAATTCCTGAGGACTTAAAAGCAAGTGAAGTCACTACTTTAGTGAGGCCACCAAAAGGTTCAAGTTTCCCAATCGGGTTAGCTCCTTTAACTAAACAAAAACTGAACGGCCAAGTTCGTCTATTCAATAGTGAAAAAACATTATTAGCATGCTTTTGTGCAATGATGAGAGTTTCTGATCCTGATGTCATAATTGGGCATAAACTAGAGAGTATCATTCTTGACGTTTTAGCACATAGAATTCATGATTATAGCATTCCTACATTTAGCTCATTAGGTCGTCGTTCAAGAAAGGAATGGCCAGATAGATTTGGAAGAAATAATTCCTCTATGAATCATTTTTTGGTTCGCGATATATTTTCAGGAAGATTGCTATGTGACATTTCAAATGAAATGGGTCAATCCCTAACTCCAAAATGTCAAAGTTGGGAATTAACAGAAATGTACCAAATGACTTGTGAAAAAACTCACAAAGCTCTTGATATTAATTATCAAAACCCACAATACCAAGATGACGTTAATAGTATGATTATGGCATTACAAGAAAATATTACTAATTCGGTGATTACCGCAGAAATATCTTTCAGAATTCAAATGTTGTCTTTGACCCATCAATTAACAACATTGGCAGGTAACGCGTGGTCACAAACACTAGGTGGGACTAGAGCTGGTAGAAATGAATACATTTTGTTGCATGAATTCTCTAGAAATAATTATATTGTCCCTGACAAAGAGACAAATAGAACAAAGAACCAAAGACAACAAAAATTGCAACAAACGAGTGGTAACGACGATCCTTCTTTAGCTACACCAGTAGTTTCTTCCAAAAAGGCTAAATATCAAGGTGGTTTAGTTTTTGAACCGGAAAAGGGCCTACATAAAAATTATATCATTGTTATGGATTTTAACTCATTGTATCCATCAATTATTCAAGAATTTAATATATGTTTTACTACTGTAAACAGAAATTTAGAAGACATCGATGAGCTGCCAGAAGTACCATCTGGGGATAAAGATCAGGGTGTTTTGCCTCGTTTGTTGGCCAATTTAGTTCAGCGTCGTCGTGAGGTTAAGAAAATAATGGCTACAGAAACAAACCCACATATTAAAGCACAATGTGATATTAGACAGCAAGCCTTAAAATTAACTGCTAACTCGATGTATGGTTGTTTAGGTTATATTTACAGTAGATTTTATGCCAAACCCTTAGCTATGCTTGTTACTGGAAAAGGTAGAGAAATTTTAATGAACACAAGACAACTTGCCGAAAGTATGGGATTAACTGTTGTATATGGTGATACGGACTCTGTCATGATAAATACAGGATGTGATAACTATTCAGATGCTATTGGAATTGGTCAAAACTTCAAATCATTAGTTAATGAAAGATATAAATTGTTGGAAATTGATATTGATAACGTCTTCAAAAAGTTATTATTACATGCTAAAAAGAAATACGCAGCATTGAATGTTGTTATAGATAAGAATAATAATGAAAACACTGTCTTGGAAGTCAAAGGTCTTGATATGAAACGTCGTGAATATTGTCCCTTATCCAAAGACATATCAATTCATGTGTTGAACGAATTACTATCTGATAAAGATTCAGAGTTGGCTTTACAGGAAATCTATGAATATTTGGAAGATGTAAAAAATAAAGTAGAAAAAAACGAAATAAGAATTGACAAGTATAAAATTAATACAAAACTTTCAAAAGATCCTTCTGCTTACCCAGGTGGAAAGAACATGCCAGCAGTTCAAGTAGCTTTGAAAATGAGAAAAGCTGGGCGAGTTGTAAAGGCTGGGACAGTTATTACTTTTGTTATTACAAAGCAAAAGTTTGAAGAAAAAGAAGCACAAGTTGAGATTATACCTCCTGCAGAAAGAGCATATTCTTTGAATGAAGTTATGGTGAAAGCGAATAATTTGATTCCTGATCCTGATTATTATCTTGAAAAACAAATTTTTGCTCCTGTTGAAAGATTATTAGATAGAATCGAAAGTTTCGATATTGTTAGGTTAAGTCAATCATTAGGTCTTGATAGTAGAAAATACTTAAATAGGGGTAATAATTTCGATAATAACAACGCCAATGGATTAGAGAATTTACAACCTCTTGAAACAACTATTTCTGATTTAGAAAGATTCAAAGATTCTGCTGATCTGAAGCTGCAATGTCCCGCATGTTCTCACTCATTTTCATTTGGTGGTATTGTTTCTTCAAACCATTATTCGATAAGTTATAATGGTATTCAATGTAAAAAGTGTGATCATTTATTTTCACCATTGCAGATTACTTCTCAATTAGAAAGATGTATCAGATCACATATATCATTATATTACGCTGGATGGCTACAGTGTGATGACAGAACATGTAGTAATATCACTAGACAAATTTCCGTTTTTGGTAAGCGTTGTTTGAATGATGGTTGTACTGGCGTAATGAGTTATCGTTACACTGACAAACAATTGTATAATCAACTATTATACTTCAGTTCTTTATTTAACTGTGAGAAAAATAAAAACCAAGACCTTAAACCATTATATCATAAAGGTGATGCTGATTTCCCAACTGAGGTACTAAACGAATCAACAATCAAAGCTCTTGCTGAACAAAACAGAAGCTTGCTTGAATTAAGTGACTCTGTTGTTCAGAAATATTTAAGTGACTGTGGACGTCGTTATGTTGACATGGGTGCTATATTCGAATATATGACTGTTTAATAATTGATGACCTATATGATAAATGTATATAGATATTTAAAAAACTTTAAAATGATATAGTTAATTACGTTTGTTTTTAATCTTGAAAAATAACCAATATTCACTGATCATACAGGTTAGTGGCTGTTTAATGGTAGAATACCACTAATTCAATAGACAACCCAGTTAAAAAAATTTATTGCAACTGGACCGGAGATTAAGCATAGTTGGACTTTAAGTGGCTTTCATGAAACTTTTGAAAGATTTTAGAAGTAGGAATCTAAGATTCCATTGAACCCTTAAACTATTCAAATGTTATAAAACTAGGTTTTGTTAATTATACAGTATTAAGTATATAGTTATATTCTCTCTTGTAGTATACGGCTTGGATATATTTACAGTTTTTAGTACAGAAATTGGAATGAAGAATTTGATTTGGATTGCGTACTGCATTTTTCATTTTCAAGCATTCTTATGACATTACATCTTTTAAAGAGGGTTTTATGCTGGAAACTTTTTTGCCATTTGAATGCTCCACTGTCTTTTTCTGCGAGGTTCTGCAAACTTTTAATAAGACAAGGAAAATGAAGAATGTAAGGTACGCAGACAGTAATGAGATGCCAGTATTAAGAGAATTTTAATAAATTAGCAGAAACTTAACTGTGCAATAAAAAAGATTCAGCTTATTTTAGAATAGCACACCTCAACATTAGTTTAGTGATTGTTGTCTTTAGCAACTTTTTTTTTAATTTTATAAGAAAAAGCAAATTCAAATGTAGCAGAAAAGTAACTGGACATGGTGCTCAAATCAATTTATAAATGTATATAAAGAATTGTAAATTTAAATTTAACAAAATTTTCTATTCTTCTTATAACAAACATAATAAAGACAAGTAATAAAAAATATTTGGGCTTTCCATCCTGTTACTTCATCAAATGACAACATACGATATTAAGAAACAAGCGGATAACGTCACTAAAACTAAACAAATGATTAGTGCCACATCTAAGAAAGCCAAAAATTACATGATAAATGGAATTAGCTTTGTTAAGAACATTTTTATTGCTGAGGAAGAAGAAACTATTTCCAGTGAATGTATTTCTGAAAATTCTGAATTATCAGAGTATTCTTGGGTTCCACCTGATAAAGCAAATACTTTGAATGAAATTAAAAACTTAAAGGTTGTTGAAACTGATAATTCATATATTTCAAATGATTCAACAATTAAAGAAGAGCTATGCAAGAGATCATGTCCACAAACCGATATACAATCTGTTTTGAAAGATGAAGATAAGTCAACATTTTTTGTTTTAGAATATTTCTCAGATTTTATTAATTTATATGCAGATTTGGGGGAAAAACATATCATTGAAGATTCTAATTATTTAAAAATGGATAAACCAAAAATTTTGGTTGATGAAGAAAAATGCATTGAAACTAAGGGAACTTCAACATTAAAATCATTCTTTTTACTGCTAAAATCATTTATAGGTACAGGTGTCTTATTTCTTCCATCTGCATTTCACAATGGAGGTTTATTATTCTCAGTTGTTATGATACTAGTTTTTGGTATATACTCTTTTTGGTGTTATTTTATTTTGATTAGGGTAAAGCAAGTTACTGGTTTGAAATCTTTTGGTGATATGGGTAAAACACTATTTGGATCATATATGAAATTTATTATATTAGTTTCCTTGATACTGACTCAAATTGGCTTTGCAAGTGCTTATGTAATATTTACTGCAAGAACATTTAATAATTTCATTCAAAACGTAACCCATTTCAGTTCATTCCAAGTTTCATATGCAATTTTATTGCAACTCCTGGTTTTTATCCCAATGTCTTTTATTAGAAACGTCTCAAAGCTTACGTTACCTTCAATGATATCCAATGGATTTATTTTGTTAGGAATAATGATAGTGATTTATTTCAGTCTAGATCATTTTATTTCTGGGTTACACTCAACAGCAGCATATGGTGTAATACGAATTTTTAATTCAAAACGTTGGACTTTATTTGTGGGAACTGCTATTTTTGCATTTGAAGGAATTGGGTTAATTATTCCTGTACAAGATTCAATGAAAAACCCACAAGATTTCCCATTAATTTTAGGACTTGTAGTTATATGTTGTTCTGTATTATTTATACTTGTTGCCACAATTGGGTACATATCTTATGGATCTGGAATAGAAACTATAATATTGCAGAACTTTTCGAAGACAAATACTTTACTTAATGTAGTTCAGTTATTATATTCATTGGCTATATTACTTTCAACGCCATTACAAGTATATCCAGTCATCTCAATAATAGAAGATAAATGTTTTTTTAAAGATAGTAAGATGCAAGAAACTAGTAATTCGATAACACATAATGAGAAGCAAAATAACTGTAGTGGAAGTAAGGTATTCAAAATTAAACAATTTCTAAAAAGATCAGGTAGTGAAGACTGGAAAATTAAATGTTTAAAAAACATTTTAAGATCAATTATTATTCTGATTGTGGTATTTCTAGCATATTTTGCAGCAGATAAATTAGATAAACTTGTTGCCATTGTTGGATCTTTTGCTTGTATCCCATTAGTTTACATTTATCCACCATTACTCCATTTAAAAGCATATAGTTTGGTAAAGTCAGAAAATAAAATGTTACATTGGAGAGTAATATTTGATTGTTTCCTTATCATCACTGGTATTGTAAGTACAATATATACTTCTTATCAAAGTATTGTAAGCTGATTAACTAGTTTTATACAAGTTAGATATCAACTGTTAATATAATTCCCAATTAATTAGAAAAATCCTCTATAAATATATTTATAGTAATACCTTTATATATATGTTAATAGTTTAAATTAATTTTTCAAATATACCTTTTTTATTGACTAATTAATTGACCAATCCTCGTTATCATACTAATTTTGAGTGCCCGAAAATTCCTAACTATTGTTTTAACGTTTTAAAAGTCAAATTGTATATAAAATTTATTAATAAATATAAATTTGTAATAATAAATACAACTAAAGATATAAAACAGTACAGTTCATATCACTTTCTAGAAGAACTAAAATGTTTAGATACTTATACTCGAAAGAAGTAGATCCACAACAATTAGAAACTGTCGAAATTGAAAAAACGAAAAATCAAAAGGGTTCAAATCATCAAGACCATGATCTAATTACACGTACTTTGGAAAATGGGAATCAAATAACTGAATCACAAAATTTAACATTTTCAATTCATGAGTGGAGGCTTTTTCTTGCCAATAAAGTAGAAAAGTACTCTCAATTATACAAAAGAAAAAAGGATGTAATATTGAATGAGAAAGATTCAATAAAAACATATGTTAAAGATAATATTTTTAATGTGGAATCTGAAAATAAAAATACAATAATTCCAAGTTCAATTTTAACTGTTGGTGGTTTTTATACAGGTAGGATATTAACAAATCAAAAAAATTGGAAATACAGTGCTACAAATACGCCAGGTAAAGTTGCATCCATTGGTAGAATTATGACATCTGTGCCTTTAAGAATATTACTTCCAGTATTTTTAGCAGGATCTATTTTTTCTCAATTATCACCACTAACGTTCAAAAATATGGTCAATGCAGTTGAAAGTGATATATTGCCTCCTTCACTGGTTGAGAAATATCACTATTTCTGGAATGATATCATTATAAATGGTAAAGAGTCAACATATGAAATTTATGGTTCAATGAATGATAAACTAATAAAATATATCAAAAATACAAGAGAATTTATTTGCAGTAATCTCAACGATTAATTCAGTCTTCTGATATTATTCAGTAAATATTCAACCTAAATATCATAATATATATATTCATTCTTTATTATAATCTATATCCAGACAATGTTCATGATCATAACATCAATTATTCGATTGTGTAAAAGATAATAAGTTCAGTATTCATAAGATATATTCTAAGTAGATAATTTGCGGTTTTTTTTCTCGAAGTGATACCAGACTAATTAGTATTTAAAAATTCCTTATTATTATCATAATTATCATTATCAATTCTATTCCTCTTTCGCTAACATTGTAAGAAGCCATTCAGGTGACTTATCTTTGTTAATTTTAACTAATTTTGTATCAAATGCCTCTATTAATAATTCCACTAGAATTCTACCTCCTCTGCTACCTGTAAATCTTCTATATTCTTCAGAAACACTTGCTAGATTCCAACCCATTAATCTTCTAAGACATCCAACCACTGTACCAGTCCTATGTCTTCCCATGCCACAACATATTAGTAATGGATAATTTTTACGATCTACAATTGTCTGTAATGCATTAATGATTGAATGTTCAGTTAAGCCATCCCATGGATTATCATCCTCACCTGCATCTGGGTTAATAGCTGCAAATTGTAACTCAATTCCAAATGTATCACAGAATTCTAGCAGTGTATCTTGAGGTTCTTCATTAGCTAACCAAATGATTGTCTTTAAATTTAAATTTTGTAAAAATGGAAAATTAACTGGAGATGGTTGACCTGATCTATACAGATATCTCTCGACAGGACAAAAATTCAACGGTGGTACTATACGTTGTTCAGGAGCGTGTGCTACTAATACTTGTTCTTGTCCAGATTCAGTCTCTTCGTTTATATATATATGACCTTCATCATCATCATCATCGTTATCATCATCGTCATCACCATCTTCTTCTTCTTCTTCTTTTTGATCATCATCTTCAACTTCTTTTATAATACTCTTTTCAGTATTACTCACTTCATTTGAGCTGAATTTTATTGTTGACGTTTGGTTCAATTCAATATTATCTACTGAGTTTGATAATTTTGTAATTTCATTACCTTCAGTCACTTCCTTTTGCATTTTTGTTTTATCCAAAATTTGGCCCAATTTCTATAATAGAAACCAATTTCTTAACTCTCAGGAAAGAGAAATATGATGATAATATAATTATAGTATTTTTTATACTATAATTAACTTTATTATTCATAGTTTCTTTCAATAATTGGCTTCTAAATACATTTATATAATGATTTTTCAGTCAAATATCAAACTCTTCTAGGCGCTCCCAAAATGAAAAAAAGTGAAATTTTAAATATGTTTATTGAAATGTAAATTATACTTGAAATGACTAGACAATTAAAGGAATATTTCAATATATTTACAATTCTTTTGACAAGTATAAGTATTATCAATCGTGTTTGTTTACTGTAGTATAGTGGTTACTGTTTTTTTGCTGTTTTAAATTACTATTAATTAAGAATTAACAATGGCACCAAAGGTTACAAAAGAAGCAAAAGGAGAAATTGCATCCAGTACTACTGCTGCTACTCCAATTAAAGTGAGTACTAAAAAGACGACAACAGCTAATGTCACTAAAGATTTTACTGATGCATACAACCTTTCGTTGAAGTCATATTGGGCTCAATTAGAAAGTGATAGTCGTCTTAAATTAATTGATATTTTCTGCGCCTTTTTAGTATTATTAGCTTCTGTTCAATGTATTTTTATGATTGTAATAAAAGATAATTTCCCATTCAATGCATTTTTAGCAGGTTTTATTGTATGCGTTGGACAATTTGTATTGTTAATTAGTTTAAGATTGCAATTGTTAAATTCTTTCCCAGGCATTTCAAAAAGTAGAGCATTTGGTGAATTTATCTTAGCAAGTTTGATATTACATTTTATTACATTACATTTCATTAATTAGAAATTTTGAAACTCATCAATTTATATCATTGTATAAAACGAAAGAAAAAAAAAATTAAATTTACTCATTTCAATAATTATTTAAACATTTTTAACTTTATATACGTTTATTTTGTATTCGAATAGATATAACGGCTGTTTAATTAGAAAAAAGATTGAATATGTAATTAAATTTTAATATATTTTTTAAATTTTCATTTACTCTCTTTTGTACAAGACTTTTTATACAATAACATACATAATATTTTAAAACAATATTAACTAAATTTTCATATCTTTTCCATTTAATCTTTAATCTTCATTGGTTTCGAAAAAAATATCAATTCCATTTCTATCCATTAACAAATGATACAACAGCCACCTTCATTTGTAGAATTATTATTATTGGATATTTCTTGTTTAGCATTGGGTTTATTAATCTGTTGAACTCTGCCATTTTTTAAACTTTTTATGGTAGTTCTTGAAATATTTTGTTCATCTGTTGTGCTATAATCATCTTTATTTCCATTAATCTCATTATTTATCAAATTGTTTCCAATATTTTCATTTTTAATGTTATTTGTAAAGTTTGCATCATTTGATAAAATTTCATTAACATTATTGTTGTTATCATTAGTATTTTTATTATTAATATCAATAAACTTTTCAGTAACCTTTTTAGTAGTGTTATTGGCTTTTGCAATTGTTGGTTCTATTTGATCAAGTGTAGAATTAACATAATTATCATTGATAATATTATTGTTTAAATTTTTATTATAATATTCATTTTCTTCATTAAATTTACCACCATTATCTCTTACTAAACGTGCTAATTCATAAAATGCACTTTCTACATTAATACCTTGCTTTGCAGAAGTTTCTAAGAATGGAGAATGTAATTGTTTTGCTAAATTTTTACCATCTTCATAACTAACTTGTCTTTCAAAATCTAAATCTAATTTATTACCAACGACTATTATAGGTATATAATCAGTTTCTTTAACTCTTTGAATTTGTTGAAAATAAGTCATTAATTCATCAAATGAATTTCTTGAAGTAACAGAATATATTAGTAAAAAACCTTCACCAGTAGCCATATATTGTTCTCTCATTGCAGAATATTCTTCTTGACCAGCTGTATCTAAAATATCTAAAATACAATTTTCATTATCAATAATTGTTTGTTTTCTATAAGAATCTTCAATTGTTGGATCATATTCATCAATAAAATTTGATTGAACTAATCTAATTGTTAAAGCAGATTTCCCAACACCACCACCGCCAACAGCAACTAATTTAAATTTTCTAATATTTGATTTATTATTATAATTCATCAATAAAGCGGATTAGTATTTCATACTGTTTAGATATATGCTTTTCAGATATATACTTTTCAGATCTACACTTATAAACTAAATTAAATTAAACCAAACTAAACTAATAAATATACGTTTATCAAATTCTTGACCAAGCCCCAAGAGATTAGATGCATTGTTTAATTTTTCAATGGTAGGTAACAGTAGTGTTTGAATGGAGGATAACAAATTACGCGCGCATGTGCCTGCACAGTTCAAGTGTAAATAGAAATATTTCTAAAGATTTGAAATATTTCCATAATTAAGAATGAAATAAGACCAGTAAGTAATTCACATGGAAAATGTGCAGAAGAAGAAGAAGAAGTTGTCAAGAATAATACCTGTAATATCTAGACAGTATACAAATTGAGACTACTTTTATTTTCAACTATGTTTTCTTCCTTATTTAGTCTAGTTATCATTGAACTTTGCACTGAACTAAAATGCAAGATGGAGAACCGCAAGAGGTGTGTTTCTATACTATTCTGAAAAGGTAAGACCCTTTTATACTATGTATCTGAACAGATGATTAGATATATATATATATATATGTATATATATATACCCATTACCCCCACTGCAGCATATTGACACCGGGGTTAATGCTAATCCCCATCCCATCCCATCCCATCCCATCGCTGATAAGACCCACAGACTACACTCCGTCCTGTCTTATTGAATGGAGAAGTCTCTCAGTTCTCTCCATCTCCACTTTCCCCTTGTGCCCGCTCTCTGTCTGTCTTCAATCGTGATACATGTGTACCCGTTATCTCCATCTCCATCTCCTCCCCAGTGAAAAAGAACGAGATACACCGGAAGCGAATAGAACTGGAGTGAACTGGAGTGAACTAAAGGTAATTGGGGGACACGACACGACACGACACAAAAGTTATCGAGTGAGAGAGATGGATGCTTCAACGGTTTACCCTATCTTTGGCAGACGACATGACCTGTATTCTTTTCTGACGTCAATGAACAGAACATGGCTATAAGTTCCTGGATAATGCAGAATCAAAGTATATATTCTATTCTATTATACTATATTCTTGGGAAACAGCACCCACATCACTGTAATATTGGATCTAGTATTGTGGTTTTCACAAGTATTTAAAGAATGACTTTGAAGAATGACTTCCAATTAATATTGTTCATTCTATGAAATGGAATGTATTTAACTAATTAGTTGATGGTAACTGGAATGATTACTGTTTAATACAATATTTTCCCCCTCCCCCTTTTTTTTCTTATATTTATCTTATTCATTGCATATATAAATAGACGATTAACTAACATATTTTAATTCACTCTTCTACATACACGCATATGAGATATATAGTAAGATATATAATAATAATAATAATAATAATAGAACACATTCTTTATCACAAATATGTCATCAACTGAAACAATTGGTGAAGATGTATTCATTACTGAAGATGTTAAAATGGAAGAATCTGTATTTAAGAATAATATTAAATCATTAACTGCTGGTGGTGTCGGTGGTGTATGTGCTGTACTTACTGGTCATCCATTTGATTTAATAAAAGTAAGATTACAAAATAATCAAGCAAATTCAACATTTGATGCTATTAAAAAAATTTTAATTGATATTAATTTACAAAATTCAAAAAAATTTAATTTTTTAAATTATTTTAAAGGTTTTTATAAAGGTGTTATACCACCATTAATCGGTGTTACACCAATTTTTGCTGTTTCATTTTGGGGTTATGATATGGGTAAAAAAATTGTGTCTTGGCAATCAACAAATTCAAATTCAAATTCAAATTTGAATTCAAATTTGACAAATACTCAATTAGCAACAGCTGGTTTTATTAGTGCAATTCCAACAACATTAGTAACAGCACCAACAGAAAGAATTAAAGTTGTATTACAAACAAATTCACATAATAATAATAATAATAATATTAATAATGAATCTTTTAAAAAATCAGATTCAATGATTTCTGCAGCAAAAAGAATAATTAAAGAAGGTGGTATAAAATCTTTATTTAAAGGTTCATTAGCAACATTGGCAAGAGATGGTCCAGGAAGTGCATTATATTTTGCATCTTATGAAGTTTCAAAAAAATATTTAAATAATTATAATCCAGCAATTGATAAATCACAAATAAATATAACAAATGTTTGTTTAGCTGGTGGTATTGCCGGTATGTCAATGTGGTTAGTTGTTTTCCCAATTGATACAATAAAAACAAAATTACAAGCATCAACAACAAATACAAGTATGATTAATATTACAAAAGAAATTTATAAAACAAGAGGTGGTATAAAAGGATTTTTCCCAGGTTTAGGACCAGCTTTATTAAGATCATTCCCAGCAAATGCAGCAACATTTTTAGGTGTAGAATTAACACATTCATTATTTAAAAAATATAATATTTAATGAAATAAAAAATTAAAAATTATTATTTATGAAAGAAAGTATGTTGCTTGGAATATATACATATAAATATAATTATTTTTATTTTATTGTTGTATCTAACAATGCATAATTGTAAAAATTTAATTATTTACTTTTATATTATATACATCAAATTAAATGCGCATTCGAAACTTTTTTTTCTTTATTAATTTATTTTTATTTTCATTTTTATTTTTACTATTATTATTATCATTAATGTTTCAATCTAAATTTATTATTTAGAAAATTCTTTCCAATTTTCAGGTTTAGATAAACCATTAACTTCATAATATTTGTTACCACATGAATAATATTTCCATGTAAAATCTTTACTTGGATCACAATCACATCTGTTAGCCATTCTAACAGCAGGATCGACTGGACATTGGTGGAATGGACCATGATAATACCCTAAATCATCGAAATGATGAATTTGATCACGATTCAAGAATAATGCAGCCGCAATAGAATGAACTGGAGCATCACCCCATCTTTCGTAAAAGAAACCACCTGACATATCTAAGTAATCAAAATATTCAGTATAGGCTTTTGATCTCCAGAAATTTAAATCTGCAATTTCAAAATTGGACCAGAAATGACATAAATTATACCCTAAACCGTTGTTATCACTAATAAATTCTAACATATTATTTTCAGCAACATGCTCTGGATGTAATTGAATAAATTCTTTTGTAGTTCTCCATAATGTTGGAATTGTTGCTCTATATTCATGGATAGAAATTGTAAAACCATATTTCTTATCATTATCTTGCATAAATCTGAAAATATCATAATCAACATCACAATACATTTTAGTATCAGGTTCAACTCTCCAATAATAATCATAATCATCTAATAATGGATGTCTCCAGAAGAAACCACTTTCAAAACGACACATATTTCTATAAGAAATAGAATCACCATAAATAATGTTACTCATATCTTTTCTAACTTGAGCAGCACGATCTTGATCAATAAATGATGGGAAAGACCAGTGTTCGTTTGGAATAAGACCAAATTTAACTTCACCACTGATGAAAGCTGTCATTGTCCTTTTAAAATCTTCAGAAAATTCCTCATCGTTTAAAAAAACCCAATCGTATTGAAATTTAGAATTAAATCTATCTTCAACAGACTTAATAGTTGCTACTAACCCATAAAGATCTTTGTTACGTGCTAAAGTGACAAAAGTAGCTTTTACTTTTTTACCAGTATACTCTGGAATAGAGTATTTAACATATTTATATTTATCTTCATGGTAGTATTTGGATCTACCTTTTGTTTTAGCACGTAAAGCACTTTTTTTTCTGCTATCGTGTAAACTGGAAGAGCTAGTTAATTTGATACCATTGAAAAGAATTATAAATGTGGTAACTACAATTAATGCTAAACCTATTAGTTTATACAAACGTTTACTGCTTGTTGGAATTGTAATACTAGGCATTTTTGGTTTAAAAACTTTCTTCTATATATCTATTTTCCTTCCCTTCTTATGTTTTTCTTTAATCCAAAAATATTAATCTGAAAAATTCAATTGAATATATGAAGCAACGATGTATTCAACCAAAAAGAAGAGTATGAACAGATCCAATAAACCACTAATTTTAATATTAGAACTTATTGTTGTGATATAAAACAAAGTTGTTTTTATTTATTAATAAGATAACAACACAAAATTTAAAATTCTTAAAAATAATAACTATCTTACAAATATAATATTTTAATAATACTCATTATTTTCACCAATTCTAATTGATATATATTACTTTTCTAACTTTCTTCAAAATAGATGCCACCTCTCATCTTAGAAGCACCAAATCGCCATTTTCGTTCTTTTTTTTTTTTTCAAAAAATATTTTGAAAATTCTAATCTTCTCCGTCATTATCTAAGAAACATAAATATTTCAAACCATTTCTTACAGTAATAAAGGTAATACTGTATACAACTACCAGGCATCAATATTTATATTCGTTTTACTAGTCTAATAAGAAGGACATTAGCCAAGGTATATTGTTTCTATGAACTTAGTAACATAATTATTCATTATGGCACTAAGTTACTTTAAATAGCAACGCAATTAAATAGAAAAGAACGAGGTTCGAGAAGTTACAGGAAAAAATAATATATGAACTGCTCAGTATATAGAGTTGTTTTACAGTGCTGTTCTTCTATCTATTTCCTAGATCATTAGCTCCTGTCATTTTCCTCCATCTCAATTTCGAAGACCTTCCTTATAAAGTTGGGTTAATTTTCATATGTATGGTATACTAACTAGCTCGATAATGATGTCTATCACTACTGACGAATACTATAACCACGTCAGTCGTAATGAAATGAACTACTTGGATCATATATATCTTATCACAATTATATACATAATTCTCTAAAGAATATACTCATTGAGAATTAAATCGACTTTTTACTCTTTACAATAATAAGTAAAATGAAGATTTGAGTGACATTAAAATTAAAAATATATTTATTATATACACTTGAAAGTATAGATATTTACTTATTTAAAAGTATATTTATGTGCATAGATAATTGAATTTTTTTTTTACCTTTCTCATATCCAAGTAAATTAGATTAGTTTTATTCATATTAATCTTCAATTTTTATTCTTATCATTCATAAGGCGTTTTAAAACTTTCTTTTTTCTTAGTAGACAATACATAAAGTAAAATCCTTACTTATGTTTTTCCCAATTATCAGGTTTCTTCATACCATTAACCTCAAAGTATCTATTACCACATGAATAACCCTTGAATGTAAAATCATCCTTTGGATTACATGCACATCTATTACCTAATCTAAAGACATCATCAATTGGACATTGATGGAATGGACCATGGAAATACCCCAGATCAGCAAAATGATGAACTTGATCACGATCTAAGAATAATGAAGCCGCAATAGAGTGAATTGGAGCATCACCCCATCTTTCGTAGAAAAAACCACCAGCATTATCTAAAAATTCAAAATAATCAGTATAGGCTTTTGATCTCCAGAAATTTAAATCTCCAATTTCAAAATTGGACCAGAAATGACATAAATTATATGTCTTACCTTTATCACTACTTACAAAATCTAACATATTGTTTTTAGCCAAATATTCAGGATGTAAAGCCATAAATTCACGAGTAGTATCCCATAAAGTTGGAATTGTTGCTTGAAATTCTTTAATTGAAATCGTGAAACCATATTTCTTATTATTATCCTTCATAAATCTGAAAATATCGTAATCAATATCACAATGCATTTTAGTGTCAGGTTCAACTCTCCAATAATAATCATAATCATCTAATATTGGATGTCTCCAGAAGAAACCACTTTCAAAACGACACATATTTCTATAAGAAATAGAATCACCATAAATAATTTTTTTTTCTTTCATTTCTTTTCTAGTTTTAGCAGCACGATCTTGATCAATCCATGGTGGGAAAGACCATTGTTCTTTTGGAATAACACCGAATTTGACTTCTCCACTAATCATTTCAGTCATCATATTTTTAAATTCACTTGTAAATTCGACATCATTTAAAAAGACCCAATCGTATTGAAATTTAGAATTAAATCTATCTTCGACAGATTTAATAGAAGGTAACAAACCATAAAGATCTCTGTTACGTGCTAAAGTGACAAAAGTAGCTTTTACTTTTTTACCAGTATACTCTGGAATAGAGTATTTAACATATTTATATTTATCTTTATATTTCACACTTGAAACATCCGATATAACATTATCATAATTTGCATGTTTCTTTCTTTCTAATGCACTTTCTTTTCTAGTTAAATTTGGTGCATTTGCAAGTAAGAAAACAGTTGTAAAAAATAAAACAGTTAGACCAATTATTTTATATAGACGTCTACCTTCTGTTGGGATAGTAATAGTAAAAGTTACCATTTTATAATATTATTAATTAAATTATAACCCCAATATCACACCAATATTGAATATCAACAGTGATATATGTATCTATATTTGACAACTCTTTATGATTAATCAAATTGCTTATACTGATATGGTTAGCTAATAAATAACAAGAAACAATAAAGAAATATTTAATCAAATAGATTGCAGTAGTACAGTATCGAATAAAAATTTCAAGTACAATATTTATATAAATCCTTATATGATGAAGTATTTGCCAATATTGTTTGAGAATACTAGGTTCTGTAGCATCTTCATCACGAAAAAGAAACTAAAGTGAGTGAAAGATGAAAAATACGGTATTCATTAATTACGAAGCATCGACAATTTTTCAAAATAAGAATTCGAATGAAAAAAGTTACCTAGCAATAAGCAATACGGCGAAATGTAACTAATTGTTTAATTTACTAAAGGTATTAACAAACTAGATACTTCAAAGAAAGCCAGTTTTGTAATCATTACTACATACTTATCTTAACAAAAACCAGAAGTGTCTTTATTTTCTAATATGGAAATAAATTGAAAATAACACGTCTTCTCTTTCAGTACTCTACTCTTTCTTCTTCCTCCACGTTTTATAGAGTTTAGCCCGCAGATTTGAAGCGTTTTTTTTTTTTACCTCCATTCGATTCTTGGCAAGGGTATCTTTTATTTTAAATTAATATTCTACAATTTACTTCTTGTTCGTTATTGATGTTAGCTTGTCAATATAAATACAAAACATTAAAAAATATATATGTATATATATATATATATATAATTATTTCAAGTTATAGTTAGATTATTATTTGGTTTTTATTTCATATTCAACAATTTCATTTCCCCATTAAATGTCATTCATTATACCGTTTTCAGCAGATGTATTAATTACTTCTTGTTTAAATAATTTGATAAAGATTCATTTTTTTTTTTACTCAAAATCATTGGGAGGTGCTACTTATGTTTACTTATAGCTAAAATTTTGATTACTTTGAGATATTCATTTTCTTCTTGGTTAATTAATAGTTTAATAGAAATGTATACATTATTTGAGATCAGATCTATAAAAAGTAATTTTGTCGGATTTTTATGCTGACATCTGAGAATTTGAAAATTTACATATACAAAAAAAAAATTATAATAGTTTTAAATATTTACCATTAATTATATTAAAGTAAGACAATTATATTACTTTCAATTTTAATTCCTTTAGCAATAATTAACGTTTCTGAATAACAGTAAAATGAATAAGATTGGAAATTTGATAGATAGATATACAAACGATTTGCCGTGCAAAATACGAAGTGAACCATTAAATGAAATACACTTACCTTCATTGCTAATTGGGTTAGCTTTAACAACTGTATTCGGTCCACTAGTTAAAATTATACTTGGTAGCTTACTATCAAGTTTGACTGTTTTAATAAAATACACAATATTTATTGGTGTAATAATTTTAGGTATATTATTAATTACTGGGAAGGATACATTAAGGTCTGATATTTTAGGGAAAGAAAGAAACAAGAACACTCAATCAAGTAAAGATGTTTTAAAAAAAGAACATTCAAGAGAGGATGTATTGAATTATACAATCAATTCATATTACGAAAATACAATTGATAAAGTACCAGAAGATTTTAAAGGAAACAAAAATAATAAAGTTGAAATATATGAACCTGGAAAAGAAGATTTTGAAGGTATGAAATATTATGCTATACCGATTACTAAATCTAGAAGAAACAAAAGAGGTGAAATATTAGATCATAATGATCCTTATGAAAATTTTGTCAACATGGCTGAAACAAGAAGGTAGCTATTTTACAAAAAAATATAATACATTCTATTCACCAATTTCTTCCCAATGATAATTTTAATTATCACACTATACAAAACATCAATTAGGTTCCGAATCAACCGGAGGCTATTATACCTCTATGTATATCTACAATATACGATAGTTTCGAGGATTTAAACTTTATTATATCTCCCGCATCCTAAATTTCATGTAATACACATAAATATATAATTTTAAATAAAAAAGATAATAATTAATATTATGAAGTTTAATAGTACTAAAGAAAACGCTTTAAAAATTATACACCTATTAAAACATTTTGGATATAAAAAATTAGACAAAACTTATGAAAAATTTAGATTGACTGAATTCTCTATAAGTATGAAAAAGTCGATGACATTTATTACATTTAATGAGTTTCACCTGGGATTTCGAAAACGATTTGCTTACCAGTTAACTTGTTGTAAACAGCTTGGAAAGATTCCAATTTGTAGTCAACTTGTTGGATATCCTTAGAGTCTAATAAAACCTTTTGGATTTTGTTACCACCGACTAAGTATCTAACTCTCTTACCGACAATTTCAGTTGGGAAGACCATGTCTTCTAAGATTTTGTCGTGAACAGAGTTTAAAGTTCTAGATCTTGGTCTCTTTTGTTGTTGTCTGGAACCTCTGGATGGCTTTGGTAAGATTCTTCTTTCAGCTAAGAAGACGACGTGACGGTCTGGGAATTTCTTTTCCAATTCACGGGTCAACTTAGTTTGGACCTTGTGGTAGGCAGACATAGATGGGACTGGAACAAAGATAGCTAAAGCTTTTTTACCACCGGCAACATCAATCTATTAAAAAAAAAAAAAAATTAAAGTTAGTAAAAATATTGTGAATAAGTAGCTAATTTGAAGAAATTTAATTTATGTCAACTTGTTCTCAAAAATATATTATCGATTAACTTTTGATTAAATCAGAATGTTAAAGAAGGATTTCAAAATATCTGAAGTCTCAAAAATTTAAAACAACAAAAATAATCAAATGTTCCTTTTTCATTCAATCTTATCAAACAGAAGGTATTCTATTTAAAGTCTTTAATTCATTTGGATTAAGTTACCTCTTGAATAGATAAAGATAAATTATCGTTGTATTTTCCATTAACATTATTTGAAAAAAGTTTTCATAATTAACCTCTTTTATGTCTATTATTAATGTAACATTATTAAACATACTTCTCTGATGGACTTGATTTGCAATGGTCTTAATTCAGCCTTTAAATCAGCGGAAGAGCTTTCTAATTCTAGAAAAGCTTGAGCAACTTGCAATTCTAATTCAGTTGGAGCTTGAGACAAAATCTTAGCTTGGGCAGACATTGTGTTGATGATCGTTCTACTTTGTTGATATTCTTAGCTTAAGTGAAAAATAAAAGCCCTTTATATATGAATATCTTTTAAATCTTATATATATTTTATAAAACTTGAACAATAATTAAAATGAAGAAAAACCATTCATAGTGGAACAATACATAGCTATTGAATTGCATCAGAAAATGTTGGTGGGTACCATGTAATAACTAGAATATATTAGAATCTGTTTCTTGAGAAATTTACTTACTTACATGCAGTAGTTAATTTTGGTAGATGATAATATTATTGAAAAAAAGTTAACACCATTAATTCAACCAGAAATTTGAAAATTTAGGCATGTTCCGCCTAGAGTAGGTACTTGAAACTGTGAAGGTTTACCATTTAGGCAAAAGGATGCCAAATCCTTCATGAGAGCTTAGCCCACGGGCGTCCGCGAAACCGTGAATGCTGGTTTTGCAATGAAAGGAAACTCTCCTTCCGCGAATGATTTCTCCTATCGTTCTGATAAATTTTAATTTTCAATCTATTTTTTTTTTTTTACAAATTTCAATTTTATTCCGCACAAAAAGCGAAAAATATTTAAATTAAAGTATGTACGGATTGTCAACATAATGTAAGGATGTAACAGTACTGTCTATATTTTGTTCTAATCATTGTATTAGCGATGACATTTGCATTTTGCTGCAGAAGCAGGTTGCTTATAGGCAAGAAGATTTGAGATGTATTTAGAAAACTTTGAGTAAGTGTCATACTAATTGATGGTATTGATTTATAATCTACTTGGCAATCATTTGATTACAAAATTAACAAGAAAAATGAGCAGTTGCATTCTATCTTTCCTAAAAATAAATTTATAAACATCTAATCTATGGTCTAGTATATGCATTCTTATTGAGTTAGAAGAGTTCATTATTTAACATCCTTATAATAATAATTTATCAAAACTATAATCTAATTTCACAAATGGAATAGTCTTCACCGGAGGGATATTTTACCAGATATCACTTGAGATCTGACATACATATTTTGAATCCCTTTAGAAATACTTGCTATCGATTCAATGAGGCAAGCTGTATATGAAACACCTTCGGAGCACAATGAGCAGATCAGAAGTTAACAAAGCTTTGGCTTTTTGGTTAATGCTGTGATTTGATGGTTTGCCCTCACCATTTTAATAACTTCTTAACGAGATCATTCGTTGCTTTTGAACTCCTTTAGTCTTGAAAAACAAATGGGATGGTTATTAATTAGCTAGCCCCTTCTCCTTTTCACCTTTAACAAGTTTGACATATCATGGGGATATTAATCTTTTTTTTTTTTCATTAGTTAATTGTTTGTTAATTGTGTAGCGGCAGTTCTATTAGCGCTATTATAATTAGCATCATCGGTATTATAATATATTTTTACCAAAATCTATGTTTAATTACTAATTATGGTAATATTTGCCATCACATCATATTATTCACATATGTATTATCCCCATATGTATTATTCACATATGTATTATTCACATATATAGACTATGATATATCTTGATGTTGTATTTTCTTTAAAAATGTGTCTTTTAATTTCTAGATCCTTAATTTATATAATTTTCATTTCGTAAGACATTAGTGAGTGACTAATAATTACAATTATAAAAAGTATAATAAGAGTAATTAAATTTTTGTTCTAACTGAAATTAATCAAAAAGACAGTGCATTAAATTCATTAAACAACACAGAAAACATTACATATATCTAAATATATAAAATAAAAATTACACATAAAAAATGGTACACAGCATACTGGATATCAAATCATTGCAATCATTATCAAATCCATTAGAGGGAGCAAAAAGGTTAGCTGCTTATAAAGCAGTTGATGAAAATGTAGATTTTGAAAATAATAAAGTAATTGGTATTGGTAGTGGTAGTACAGTTGTTTATGTTGCTGAAAGGTTAGGTCAATATTTAAAAGATGATAAATATCAAAAATTTGTTTCTAATTTCACTTGTATTCCAACTGGTTTTCAATCAAAAAAATTAATCTTAGATAATGGTTTAAAACTAGGTAGTATTGATAATTATCCAATTATCGATGTTGCATTTGATGGTGCTGATGAAGTTGATACAGATTTACAACTAATTAAAGGTGGTGGTGCTTGTTTATTCCAAGAAAAATTAGTAAGCACAAGTTCTAAAAAATTTATTGTTGTTGCTGATTATAGAAAACAATCTCCACATTTGTTAGGTACTAATTGGAAACGAGGTGTACCAATTGAGGTCGTACCTTCTGCTTACGTACGTGTAAGAAATGATTTATTAAATAAATTAAATGCTATAAATGCCATTGTAAGAGAAGCAACTCCAGCAAAAGCTGGTCCAGTTGTAACAGATAACAACAATTTCATTATCGATGCAGATTTTGGCCAAATTGAAAACCCAAGAGAATTAAATCAAAAAATTAAATTACTTGTTGGTGTTGTCGAAGTTGGTTTATTTATCGATAATGCAGAAAAGGTTTACTTTGGTAATGCTGATGGTTCAGTCTCTGAATCAAATAAAGTATAATTTTCTTTACCTAATTCATTGTCCTCTCCTAACAATAATATAATAAATATATATAAATTAAGAAATGTTAAAACCTAATCTATAATATGTCTTTCAAATTTTTTTAAAAATTTTGAAAACTATTTTAATATTCACATAAACATAATATTCTTAAAAATAATACATTGTGTTAAATATGTTTGCAGTACAATATTACTCGAAGCGTAGAGTTAATAGATATATAATTGTAATTAATAATTAATAAGAGTTTTTCAGTATTTAGTATTTAATGATTGATAATTGTTTTTTGGAAGCCTATACTTCATTCTTATTTCAATTAGATTAATAATAAACAAGTGATTAAGATTAATAAAAAGGAAAGAAAAACATATGGGCTAAATTTGCAATAGTTTATTTTTTATCGGTATTATTGGATATCCAAGATAGCCCTTCGACTAAACCCTGTCCAGTCAATGCATTGGTACCAACTACGCACCATAATTGGTTTTTCAAATTATTATTTAGCTCTAAGAAATCTGATACTTCTTGTGGTTTTAAAGCACCTTTTAAGTCCTGTTTGTTTGCCCATACTAATAATACAACATTTTCCATTTCTTTTTCACCAATAATGCTATATAATTCTTCTTTGGCTTCAGTTAATCTTTCCTTATCTTGTGAATCTATTACGAAAATCAATGCTGTTGTCGCTGGGAAATAATGTCTCCAAAGTGGTCTTAAACGTTTTTGTCCACCAACATCCCACATATTAAATTTAACATTTTTATATGAAACAGTTTCAACATTGAAACCAACAGTTGGTGCAGACGTTTTAATTTTATTTAATTTAAGTTTATATAAAATTGTTGTTTTACCTGCGTTATCTAAGCCCAACATTAAAATCTTCATTTCACGGGAACCAAATAGTTTACCTAATGCTTTCGATACTGAATTACCCATATTTAAAATTATGGAATGATTGTATTATATATTATCTGTATATTTTCTTCTTATTCTTCAATACTTTTGAACTCAATTTTCAACTGAATATAAACAAATTATGTTCAACGTATAGTTCGAAATCACTAAACGTTGTAATAACTTAATCGAATGGCTAGTGAACTAAATGATTCAATAAATAAATGTTTAACCCATCATTCTTTTAATCAATCATCCTACCTTTATGTGTCTTGCTTGCCTGGTACATTCCTAAAAGTGAAAAAACATGTTGAGTCCGCTCATCGATTGTTTAATAATCATCGTTGAGAATGAGTTTGTATGCTAATTTAAATAGATTATTTATAAATCAAATACATACACTAACTAATGACGTTTATATAAGGATTATAAATGTAACGCATTACATTCTATACAATTGCTTTCTATTTATATATAAATATATAAATATATAAATATATAAATATATATATATTAGACATTACTACACCACAGTGTTAATTTATGAAAATGTCGCTATTTTTGAATATGTCATCTCAAATCAAATTGTGTAAGCGATGCTTAATTATGGCATTTTCTAAATTGAATAAAGCCTTGAATTTATAGAAATGTAATGAAAATTTAAAAAAAAACCTAAAACAATGGTTCCTGAAAAATTAGTTACACATATATAGCTGTATAAAATTGTATAAAATTGTATAAAATTGTAGTCTTTTTACCAATCGGAGTTCACCATATTTAGATCATTCGGTAAGAGATCATTACATAAAGATACATTCCTCTTTTCGAAATGGAATTTACCATACCTCCACATTTACCAATCATATTACAAAATCAATTGAATGATTTGATCCAAGACTATAAAGATGAAAATTTAACTTCAAAAGGTTATGAAACAAAGAGGAAACAACTATTAGAAAAATATAAAAATAATCAACAGAATTTGTTATTATCAAAAAATTCAAATGTTTCGTTAAATACAAATAGGAGAGAACTTAATGCTCCAATGAAGTTAAGAGCTTCAAATAGTAGTATAAGAAATAGTAATAATGAAAGTCAAAATAATATTTTTTTAGGATTTAAAGGTAGTTCTAGTCCTCATAGTAATGAAAATTATAATGAATATGGTGCAGGTTCAGTACGACGAAATTCAATTTATCGTGTTACTACTGGTAATTCAAGTTCAACTGTTTTTAGTTCAAAACATAAAAAATCTTCCTCTTTACAACTTTCATTACATTCAAATGATAAATTTTTTGATTCTTATAATCCAATGATGCCTCTTTTACCTCGTCAAGAGAATTCACAAATCTCTGATTCATTACCGATTATACTTCGTGGTAGATATGAACATTATGGTAAAGATACTGCATTTTATTCAATTAATGAAAAAGGTAAAGAAAATTCAATTAGTTGGGAGAAGCTATATTTAAAAGCTGAAAAAGTTGCTCATGATTTGAATAAAAATCAATTATATAAGATGGATAAAATTTTAGTGTGGTATAATAAAGATGAGTACATCGATTTTACAGTTGCTTTGCTTGGTTGCTTTATTGCAGGTATGGTTGCAGTTCCTGTTTCTTTTGAAACTTATTCAATTGGTGAAATTATACAGATTATTAAATTAGTTAACTGTAAATTCGTATTGATCTCAAATGAATGCCACAGACAACTTGACAATTTACAAACAGCTTCAAATAATACCAAGATTAAATTAATTAAGAATGATTTCTTTTCACAATTAACATTTATGAAGACAACCGATTTAGGTACATATACAAAAGCTAAAAAATCAACACCCACTTACGATATTCCAAGTATCTCTTATATTGAATTTACACGTACTCCTCTGGGGAGGCTTTCTGGTGTTGTTATGAAACATAATACTCTAACAAATCAGTTTAAGCAACTAGTTAACATATTAGACTCCAGATCAATGCCTCATTGGAAAAAAGGTAAAATTTTTAGATCTCCACAAAAAAGATCTTTAACAGCAAAATACGTTATTCTAAATAGTTTAGATCCTACTCGTTCAACTGGACTGGTTTTAGGGGTATTATTTAACGTATTCACTGGTAATCTATTAATTTGTGTAGATGATAAAATTTTAAAAAGGCCTGGAGGATACGAAGAAATTATTAATCAATACAGAACTGACATTTTATTGAATGATCAACTACAACTTAAGCAGGTTGTAATAAATTATTTGGAAGACCCCAAAGCAATAATTTCAAGGAAACAAAAAATTAATTTTGAATGCATTAAATGTTGTTTAACTTCATGTACTACTATTGATACCGAGGTGTCAGATATGGTTGTTCATAAATGGCTAAAAAATTTGGGTTGTTTAGATGCTACTGTATGTTATTCACCAATTTTGACACTGTCTGATATTGGAGGAACATTCATAGCTGTAAGAGATCAATTAGGATCAATTGAAAACTTTCCAATACATAATACGAAATTGAGATTACAAGATGAACTTTTTGTGAACAAAGAAAAATTAAGAGGAAATATTGTAGAGCCAAGCATTACTGCTATGATAAATTCTTCCAGTTCTTTTACAGAATATTTAAGATTAACAACTTTTGGATTTCCAATACCCGATGCAACTGTGTGCGTTGTTAATCTTGATGACTGTACTTTAGTTCCTGATTTGACCGTAGGAGAAATCTGGATTGCTTCAAAGAGTTTAACAGATGAATTTTATCAATTGGATCGAGTGAATGAATATGTATTCCAGGCAAAGATAAATTATCAAAAAATGTTCACTTTTGCAAAAGCTAATGCTCTTGGAGCTATTCAAGCAAACGAACGAGTAAATACAATTATAAGTATTTGCCCACCATCCACTCAATTTTTAAGAACCAAATTAATGGGTTTTATTCACAATGGGAAAATATATGTTTTGTCAATGATTGAAGATATGCTTTTACAGAATAGATTGACCCGTCTGCCGAATTGGTCACATACTTCGGATATGAGGAAAGTTAAGAAGCAAAATGAGGAGACTGCTTCAAGCAGTTCAGCAAGTTTCTTGAGTAATGAAAATAAAGCTAGCACAGTAATCCGTTGCCCTAAACGTGTTGTTCAGACATATTATCTACAACATATAACAGAAACTATTGTGCGAACAGTTAATTCGGTAACTGAAGTTTCTGCTTTTGAATTAAATCATAATAATGATGAACATTTTCTAGTAATGGTCGTGGAAAGTTCAATAATTAAAAGCCAAATAAGCCAAGAGGACACTGCAATTACAGTTTCAAAAAAACAAGAAGAGACCTTAGAAAAAAAGCTTAATGAGCTGACCGATCAAATATATAGAATTCTTTGGATTTTCCATAAAATTCAACCAATGTGTATAATGGTTGTCGGTAGAAATACCTTGCCCAGAAGATATTGTTCTTTAGAGTTGGCCAATAGCACAATTGAAAGAAAATTTCTAGGTGGAGAATTGGACGCAAAATTTGTTAAGTTCCAGTTTGATAATGTTATTTTGGATTTTATTCCTCATTCTTTATATTATAACGAAAGCATTTTTTCTCAGCATTTATCAACTTTGAGGAGATTAGCTCTTGAGGATTCTTTTAGATCTGAGGATGGCATAGAGTATGAAGTACAGGAACAAGCCTCTGGTATAGATTATAGAGAAACCGTTTATGATTCAAGAACTAATAAGAAGCTAACAGATTTTCGAACTATCATGGAAGTTTTAGAATGGAGAATTCAAACGCACCCAAATGAATCAGCTTTCAATGATAGCTATTCAAAAACTAGTTCAAATTCAAATGAAAATAAAATTCATAAAAATATTTCATGGAATATTTTTGACAATATTATTGCATCTTTCTTAAAAAAGATTATTTCTTCAAAAACCCCATTAAAAAAGGGAGATCGAATCATTATTATGTGTGATAATTCTGTTGAGTATGTTGCCATGGTATTTGCTTCTTTATATTGTAATCTTACCATAATTCCTTTAGAGCCAATATCAGAAGACAACCCTGAAGAACAAATAAAATTTGTTTTTAACATTATTAAAAATTACTCAGTCAAGAGAATATTTGTTGATTTGAAAATGCAAATATTGCTGGAGAATCATACAGTTATTTCCAAAATTTGGAAGAAGTATAAGAACCTATCTCCTAAGATTACTGTCTTTTCTAAAGTAAAAATAAGAAATGACTTAACAATTAATTTATACAAAAAAGTTTTATCTCATAAAGGCAGTTCCAGATTGGGATCCACATCCTCTTCTTGTGTTATCTGGGTTAACAAAGATTATGATGTAACAAAAAATATTCATACGTCCATGACGCACTCAAGTCTATTGAATTCTTGTAAAATTATGAAAGAAAGTTTGCTGATGTCCAACGAAAATCCAATATTCTCGTTGTGTGAATATACACACGGGCTAGGATTTGTTTTGAACTGTTTGCTGGGGGTTTATGTTGGTTGCTACACAAATTTGTTTAACATGAGTGAAGTCTTAATAAATCCTAAGAATTTTTTAATGGGTCTTCAAAGTATGACTGTTAAGGATCTTTATTTGACGCCAGAAGCATTTTATATTTTAATGGACCGAGCTTTTGCCATGATAAGTTCACCAAAACAACCGATCAATCATCAATCCAAAAAAAATAGTAAAACCTCTAATACAAATCTAAGAACCGATTTTCTAAGGAACGTTAAAAATATCATGATACCTTACTCAGGTAGGCCAAAGACGCAAACAATAGAAAATATTATAAAAAAATATGATACTATTCTAATTTATCCTAATCAATTGAATTTCATTTATCAAAATAGATTTAACTGCCATATATCAACTAGATCTTATATGAGTATCCCCCCTGTTGATTTATATATTGAGCTCAATTCGTTGAGGGAAGGTTTAATTAAAGAAGTTGACCCATCAGTTCCTTCATCTCCTAGATATCTAAAAATTCAAGATTCCGGTATTGTGCCAGTCTGTACTGATGTTATGATAGTAAACCCAGAGACTAGACAGCCATGCTTAGATGGTGAATTTGGAGAAATATGGTGCTGCTCCGAAGCTAATGCTTCTGGTTATTATATTTCAAGAGATGCCGATGATAATAATCCAAAGGAAAGACTTTATAAAGAACCTTTTATTACTGAACAATTTAAAAGTAAGATTAACAGTAAACACGATAAAGGGTTGACCTATTTAAGAACAGGTGATTTAGGCTTTATAAAAATGATTACTTGTTTGGATTCTAATGGTGAAAGTGTGGATTTTAACTTATTGTATGTTTTAGGAAGTATTAGTGAATCCATCGATATCTTAGGTTTGACTTACTTTGTCTCAGATTTGGAAGCTACTGTGAGAGATACTCATCCAAGTATTTCGAATTGTATAATAGCAAAATCGGGCGGATTATTAGTTTGTTTGATAAAATCAAAGACATCAAATAAAACTAAACATGCCAATCTTTCTGCTTTAATAACCTCTCAATTATTATCTAACCATGGAGTAATTTTAGATTTATGTGCATTTGTGAAACCTACCCCATCAACACAATATTTACTTGAACATTGGTCAAAAAATAGGTTAACGATAATGCGACAATGGTTTAATCAGAATATATTCATTGAATCACAATTTGGAATTAGCTATGGTGAAAATTTATCAATGTATTTATTATCTGATTTTGAAAGAATAAACCAATAAAACTGATTACTGTTTTTATTCCTTTAAAAAAACTAATTATACCTAACATTTTTTCGAATATTAGAACATTTATTTAACTAATTTTTTAAATACCTTAAATATTGTTTCAAAAAATAATTGTGAAAGCTAATAATATCACTTCCTTGGTTTATTGTAAGGAATTGTCATATGTCGTGTTAAAATATATAATGGTAGTTATGTAAATAGATATTATCGGAAAATTGGTATGCAAATGGATATAATATTAGAATGTGTTAGACTTTAATCTGTACTTTAAGAAAATATGTAACCAAAAATGGTAGACTGATAGCTAGCAATGGATATTGAATCATTAAGAAAAACGAGACACATTCCAGTTGGATTGGATTTTCCTCTTCAGGCGAAGTGTAACTTGCAGTGAAATAAATCAATGTCGTCATTGTCGGTAGACCCCATGATATAGCTATCACAAATAATAACATCTTATCATCTTCCCAATTAACCCAGCCTGCTTTAACCAAACGATCACACCACAAAACACCAAATATTGGCATTACACATTGTCTTAAAACAACTAATAAGGTAGCAGATTTCCAAAAACCTGGATATAAACTACCAATACTCAATCTACCCAATGTTGCACCTAGTAACAATAAACCAAATGGAACAGAAGCCGCTCCAACGTAAGAAGTAAAGTCCATAATAAAACTTAGTGGTGGTTGTTGATCCGGTGCTTGACTAATGCTTGGAGTGTTGGAAGTTGTAACAAATAAGGCCTTTACCCAAGGGATAAATGCACATATTAAGGCTAATATAACTGCTAAAGAACATGGACGTAAACAATTTTTTAAAAAGAAAACAATAAAAGGGGTCAATGGAAACTTTTGCATCCACTGAGGTAAAGAAGAACCAGAAGTTTCAACATCATGCTTAGAAACTGTTGCATCTGATGTTAAAATTCTCGTTAAATTAGCATTTTTAATTCTTTGAAATGACGAATATGATGTAACTGAATCAGCAATACTTGCACCAGATATGGAATCTTTCCTGACAACAGGATGCCCATATTGATCAACATTAGAGTAGCGACGAACTAATTGATTCATTGACATTGCTGTTATCGAGGATGCTCTCCTTGAACGCATTTCTCCATCAGCTACTGGATTTGATTCTGCGGTATATGCAATTGGTTGACGTTGTGATCTAAATGGAGGAATTGTTGTAGAAGAAATAGATGTTACGTTTGATAACATATCCTGAACATCGATTGGATCCACAGTTACTGAAACTGAAGAATTTGAATTTTGGTCATTAAGGTCATTATTATTTTGATGATTTTCAAAGTTTTGAACAACTTCATCTTCTGGTATCGGTTGTGGAGTAATTCTTGTTAAACGTGAACTATTTGCTGTTGAGATAGTTTCTTCATTACTTTCTGCACTATCAATACTATAATTTTCATCAAGTGCATGATTAATAGCCATATTCATATGATTATTATCGGTTTTATCTTTTTCAATTACTTGTGTATTACTACTATTATTACTAAAATTAACTTTATTTTCTAATTCGCTATCAGTTAATGCATTTTCTTCATCCTTATAAGAGAAATCATTTTCAACAAGTCTAAATCCACCTAAATTGAAAAGACAAATTAAAAACATTGCTAAAAAAATAATTACAGAAGCAACACCTTTTTCACCTTCTTCTGCTGTAAATATTATACCTTGATCAAGTGTTTGTAAATATGCAATTGGTAAATCACTAATATTTGGGAACATACCACCAGCTAACATACCACCTTTCCATTGTTTTGGAACAGGCATCGTTTTTGAAATAACATATGCAAAAAATAAACCTGTACCAAAAATTAAAATTGCACTAAGACAAATAATACCAACATTTTTAATATCACTATCTTCAATATTCGCTACAATTTTATTGAACGAAAGACACGGTAATAAAATTGTTAGAACTATATCAGAAATTGATTTTGTTGATTCTGCTGTTAAAATATCCATTTTTGATAATAAAAAACCTGTACCAATAATTAAGTAAATTTTAATAATTGGTTTTACTGATGACCAAACAACACTACCGAATGATACTGACATATTGTATGAAATATTATATGCAAATGTATGAATGCTAATTGATTTTGTATGATAATCTATCGATATGAATGCACATATATATATATATGTGTGTGTATGTATGTATGCCTTTTTGTTTCTTAACTTTAAACTAACTATATGCAAATATTGCAAATGATTATTTTTAATTTTTTTTTTTCGATATTTAATTTTTCAAAAATATGAAAATAGTCATCTTAGAGTATTTAAATGAAATGAGAAGGTATAATATAAGGAACTGAAGATACAGAAATACAGAGATACATACATATATATATATATATATAAATGATTCTCTTAATGATTAAACTATTCACTGAATGAAGAATGAAAATTAAGGGATGAGTAGGCAACGATTGAAAACAATACTATGTATCTCAACCAACTTGTTTCGAAATTAAATATCGGAATGATTGATTAGTTAATTAATTTATTTCCAGTTGAATAATAATAAGCTATAAGAATGGTTAAAAAAGAGGATAAGATAGATAAACACACAAAGAAACTTAAATAACGTAAATGATAATGGTTAATCTGTCACTGGATAACTTCAGTATTTCCAGTGATAAAACTGAGCCAACTGGTTAAATCGTAAAGAGATACGCACAGAGTGACTGAACGTTTAATGTGTTAGCCGATCCAAATGTAAATCATTAGAAATGTGATAGACAGTTTAGAAGAGTGGAGAATTTCAGAAGAAAAGGGGGAGAGGGGAGAACAGGGAGCAATGGACAGAGAGATTCCGCAAGTCAGTGTTGTGCGGGTATTATATAATAGATTATTGATTGACGGTGGTTGTACGGCTAGGAACTACACCGTATATGGTACATGTTATTCAGAGCAGAGACAAACCATGCACACATATTTATGGCCTTTTCCCAGCGCTAATCTCTGCACGCGGGTGAAGGTTACAGATATCCTACAAATGTTTGTAGAGATGACACATAATGAGAAGCGTAAGCATTTGTGCAGCTATATCATTGCGGAGAAATAACTGAGGGGTTTGTGCAGTGGTAAGAAACATTGCAGAAAATAGAGGGGTAAAAGGGCTGTGCTCGGATTAATTACAAAACCTAGTAATACACCCTTTACTCGTATAGGGTTGGAACAGGCTATGATTGATATTTAAATTTAAAGAATTAGAATTTACAAAGATGAGAAAGAGAGAGAGAGTGAGAAGTTGAATGAGTTAGATGATTTATGAAACTGTATAGTGAAGGTCAAATGTTTTTATGAGACTTCAGACAATTATCACTATTAATAGTATTTCAATCATATTTTAATCATATTGTCTTATTCAAATTTGTTTGTAACATAAAAATTATGTCATAAAGAAATACAAACTTAATATTATTGAAAACTATTCCCAAAAATAAGATTTAAAAAAACAGATAAGAATACAATTCGTTATAACATTTATTTTATTTGTATTAATAATTATATACTAGATTGCCGTTTTGTTATCATTAAAATATAATAATCAATATAATTTAATATTGATATATCAAAAAAGGTTATTACATATTAAAAATTGGAAATTTAATAATAAAGATAAAAATAAATTTAGATATAAATATAAAAATATTTTCAAAAAAAATAAAATGAATAATTATGATAATTTTGATTTTAATGATAATGCTACAATTAATAATAGTAAACGTCAAAAATTTTATAATTTAATGAAAACAACAAAAGAAGTTTATATTCCAAATTTCTCTCAAAAGACAAGAGATACAATTAGATCAACAACTCAATCAATAAATAATTATGCTTATAATGATGATTCAACAAATTTAAATAATTCAGAAATGACATTAATTAATTTACCGTTAAATCTTAATATTAATTATTATCCAACTTATACAATTAAAAAAAATGATTCAACATTTGAAACAACTATTAGATTTAGCGTGTCTTCACCTGGTGATATTGCATCAACAAAAAATAAATTGTTATTATCCTTATGCAAACAATATTTAAAACCATCTACTGTAATAGATGAACGACGTTTTGATGATAATTTAAATGACATTAACAATTCAAATGTTACTTTAAATAATATTCCTTCAAGTTCAACTGTAACACCAATATCAAGTAATTCAGTTTCAAACATTAATTCAAATACTTCTATAAACTCAGAAGTTGAAGTTTTACAAAATCGTATATCAGAATTCATTTCAAAAAAAATTTCAGATTTACCTACTATAATTGATTTAATTGATTCAAATGAAGAAAATAATAACATATCATTATTGGAAACAACTGATAATTCAGGCCAAATATTTATGAAAATACAATCAAAGTTTTTACCAACATCACTGAGAATAACTTTAGATACACCAGTAGAATATCCAAATACTATATCGGAAATTTATCCAATTCATCATATTCTCCCAACTGGTATTGGTTTAATTAGTGATATCGATGATACAATAAAACATACTGGTGTTACTGGTGATAAAAAATCAATGTTTAGAAATGTATTTGTTAACAATGAAGAATCATGGTTAATAGAGGGTGTTAGCACTTGGTATACTACATTAAGAGATTGTTCGAATGTAGATTTTTTTTATGTTTCAAATTCTCCATTACAATTATACCCTATTTTAGAAAATTTTATATCAAAATATTTACCACTAGGTCCATTATTTTTGAAACAGTATTCTGGTAATCTATTTTCAAGCATAATGTCATCGAGTGAAAATAGAAAATTACATTCAATTAGGAAGGTTTTAAATGATTTTCCTGAAAAGAAATTTTTTTTAGTAGGTGATTCAGGTGAAAAAGATTTTGAAGCTTATACTACAACTGCTATTGAATTTCCTAATCAAATTATGGGGATATATATACGTTGTTGTAAAAATTCAATGAGTGATTTAGGTTTAAGGGAAGATGAAGTTAAAGACGAATTGAATAACTTAATTTCAAAAGACTTTTTGAAATTAATACATCCAAGTCAAAAAACAATAAATAGAAGACCACCACCACCACCACTCCCGAGAAAAAAGCCTGAATTAAATCTTCAGCAAGAAATATTGATTCAAGAATCTCGTAAACAATTAAACAATGAAAAAGAGAGTGAAATATCTACACCAATTCCTCCTCCACTTCCAACAAGACCATCCAGTTTCAAATCTCCACAAGTCATTGATGTCGGTTTGAACAACTATTTTGATGATTCTTCATCGCCATATTTTGACAAGAAAGCAGAAAATTGGAAAGTCCGTGTTAATGATGGTATTCAACAATTGAAATTAAATGGCAATGATAAATTGGGGATGAGACTTTTGTTTTTTACAGAACCAAGTTTTTCATTAGAAGATAGTATGAATATGATTAGAACAACAACCGCATCACCTTCTTCAACTAATTCATAATTTTAATTATAAAACAAATATATACCAATAATTATTCACAGATTAACTGGGAAATTGAGATACACTGCCAGGCAAAATTATTTTTAATTTTTTTATATTTTATTATTGTAGATTTATTTATTTATTCAAATATATTAATTAGTACAGATAAACTTTACAATAAGATACTACTGAATTTTTAAATTTCTTTTTGAAAAAGACCTATCTTCTCAAAATTTATGCTAATACTTCTTCCCTTGTTTTGACTATGATATCAAAATTTGGATTACTACCATCACCATAATCTTTAATACCCGTATCATCTTTATGTTCTGCATCATGTAAAGCATTTGTGAATTGAGTTAAATCCCATGCAGAGCCTTGAGCAACATCTGCTGTTTCTGGATCTTCAAAGTATTTGTTATCTTTAGATAATTTCAAAATAACTTCACGACCAGATAGCTTTCTTTTTTCGTTATTCAGTTCTTCAGCATTGATTTTTGCAATAATATGATTTTTCTTCCATTCTGCAAAGTTTTCAATAGTAATTGGTGTTAATTTTGTTTTATCTAATTTTTCTCTTTCGGTTTCAATAAATTCTTCTAATGTAATCTTTGGTTGATTTTCTAAAGATTCTCTTTCTAAACGTTTTTGTTCTTTTGTCTTCAGCACAAAACCTTCTGGTAAAGAATGTTTATACATACATGCATTACCATTGTTTGGACAAACCCAAAACCAACCATATTTACCATTTTCAACAGCTTCAATGAAATATTTACAAACTTTTTCAGTTGTAGTTTTTGGATTACCATGTTTAGATAAAATAACATCTCTTAATTTATCTTCATCCCAATTATCCATTGTATCTTGTTCTTTTTCAGTTCTAGCATCTTCATACAAATCTTTCTTTTCAACTTTTCTACCAATATTCATATCATGCGAAAATTTACATTTAATACCTTTATTACAATTACCAATTTTAAATAATGCACATAAGACTGTCTTTGGGTCAACACCAGCACGAACTCTTTGTTCAAGAACTGGATTGAAAAGAGCTCTTCTTTCAGCTTCTGCAGCTTCTCTCATCTTTTTTTCTTCCAATTTCTTTTGCTTCAATTCATCTTTCTTTGGATCAGCTTGTGATTGAACTTGTTTAATGAATTTTTGAACTTTTGTAGATCTGTTCTTATTTTTCATACCAAATGTCTTATCGACATTGTCTTTCTGTTTACCAGAACCAGCTTGTTTTTGATTTCTTTTTGGAGGCATTTTTAGTTATCTTCGTATTTGATAGTCGATTTTAAGTAAATTGAAGTCTATACCTTGACTAAACTATAGCAAATTGCAATATATTCTTAACAATTAAGTACCTTCAGTAAAATTACAAAGCACTTTAACTTGTTAATTAACTAATATTATTTTTTAATATTAATACATATTTTTTTCACTAATTTTGCAGCTGAACTCATCGAATTTTCAATAAAAATTTGAAAAAAAAAAAAGATAGCTCGTTAGCACACACGTGACAGATAACAGGTAATATAATAGTAGTGTATTGTATGTATTTTCTATAAATATATACCTTTCAATTAATAACAGATACAGAATAACAAAGTTAATACACTTAAATGCTTCTGAACTTGATGAAACTAGTAATATCTTTTTGTTTGTAATTTCTTGTAGATGATCCTCTGTTTGGGCAACTTTTCATTTTTGGCATCGAATTGGTGGTAACCTTGAATTGAAAAAAGTTCAATAATTATTTAATTTAATTCTGATAACTAAAAGATAAGTGACGATGAGTACATACAGATATATCAACCATTAACATAACATAGTACATAGACACTATCAATGAAATCTTCAAAGGTAAATGATGTTCATCCAGTTGAATTATGTGTTTATTCAACACTTTCTAATGATTTAGATGGAATATATCAATCAATAAATGAATTAAGGAAATCACAAGCATTACTTATATTATACATAAGGAAAATACGTGATTCATTAAAGAAGGAAAATGAGGTATTACATAATTCTGAAAGATTAATTATACCAATAGAAAAATTAAAAAAATTGAATAAAAGAATTGAAATTTTGCAGAAAAAATATTCTTTGTTAGAAGAAAGAACAGAAACTCTTAAAAATACTTAAATAAATATGGGATAATAATATTAATAATGATGATGCATATGTAGTTAAATTAAATTTACATAACGTATATATTTTAACTGATTGATTAAAATATGAAATTTTATAGGAATCCCTTTTTTAAAAATCATTTGAATATATTTTATTATTACTCTACTAACAATTATACTATTTGAAGAATGATGTTATTTTTTTAATTGGGAATGGATAACCTGAGCTTTTTATTAAGTAAGATGTGGTTAATCCTGAAAAGAAAATGTATAATAAAAATGACAATAATATTGATAATATTGAACTTAAGATCAATCCTTTGCTGGACTGGTCATACTTGAGGTTAACACTTGGGACACCTTTAACTAGAAGAACAAATATGATTGTCATCGAGGCATATAAAACCATTAATATTTGAGTTTCAGCTCCAAATTGGTTTTGAATATTTCCTGCAAGGTAATAGACTGTATCACCATTTGAGTCAATATCAGCAAATCTAACATTTTTGATTTTCGTGAACATATAACCACTGATCATTAAAATAATAAAGAAAACGGAAGCAATATTCCACGATAATCTGTACTTCATTAAATTTTTAGCAATATCTTTGTACTTTTTGGCCAAGAAGACAATATTAAACGCAACAAAACCAATTAAACATACGTTAATCCAATCAATGGGTTCGTAAATTTTCATATCATATATGCCTGTAGATTGTTGTAAAGATTGTACGACATGTACTGCACGATCCATACCTCTTTTACCACCCATTTCAATAATTTGGAAATGTTCAAGTCCACCATCTGGCTTGAACAATAATATACGGGGTACATGTGAGATTTTAAAGAAGGAAAATAATTTTGGTGGATTTTTAGCATCGTCAACAGAAGCCCTTGCAAAAAACAACGATGCTTCTTTATTTTGGTTTGAGAAACCATTTGGATGATCTCTAAACCATGAACTTATAATATTTGAATATTCAATTTCAAATTCATTACATGCATTACATTTAAATTCTGGTGCCGTTGTAGTTAATAATGCAACAATAAAAGAGTCTCTTTTTGTACCCAAGATATGTCTAAAATTATCATCTGTAAGTTCAATAAGCTTTCTATTATTTTCAAAAGATTGACTTAGTAATTCATCATGATCAATTGCAAAAATGCTAGTAGTGAATAATAATACTGAATAAAATAAAAATTGGTAGATTCTCATTTCCTCTTAGAAGTGATATTTGTACCTATATCACCAAACTAGTTTCAGCACTGTAATTAGTCCAATTGTTTCACCAATTGACCAGATGAATAATGTTTTTATCTAAAGCAACAACTGTTTTAAAATTGAAGAAATTTTGCATATTTTTAAGATTTATCTCATATTTTATTTTTCCTGTTTTTTTGATATTGAAACAGTGCAAATATGTCACGTGAATAACCATATACTTCAGATATATATTAAGGTTGAGCTTTAATCTTAATAATTATTAATACAATCTAAATGTCAACTCCATTTACACAATAAATAGATACATACATTAAATAAAAATCTACTTACGTATCTATCTATATTTATTATGTATTCTTTAGAAAAAAATGTCCTTTTATCTGTTACCATTATGTAATTAACTATAAGTATATACTTATATCATTATTAACGTTGTGCCATGTGGCAAAATTTTCTTAAAATATCGAACATCGTGAATTTATTTTGGAAATATTTAAAGAAAATTTGAATTTTTGGATTATAAAACATGCAAATTTGAAGAATTTAATTTGTAATAAGAACAATTTTTCATAAAAAGTTACAGCAGAAATTGACTATTGTTTGTCAATTTAGTTAAAAATGAGTGTTCAAATTTTTGGTGATCAAGTTACTGAAGAAAGAGCTGAAAATGCTCGTTTATCTGCATTTGTCGGTGCCATTGCAGTTGGTGATTTAGTAAAGAGTACTTTAGGTCCAAAAGGTATGGATAAATTATTGCAGAGTGCATCTAGTAATTCTTCTTTAGTTACTAATGATGGTGCCACTATTTTAAAATCTATTCCATTAGATAACCCAGCTGCAAAAGTTTTGGTCAATATTAGTAAAGTTCAAGATGACGAAGTTGGTGATGGTACAACAAGTGTTACCGTTTTAAGTGCTGAATTACTAAGAGAAGCTGAAAAATTGATTGATCATTCAAAGATCCATCCACAAACTATTATCGAAGGTTATAGAATTGCATCTCATGCTGCATTAGATACTTTAGAAAAAAATGCAGTTGATAATTCAGCTGATTCAACAAAATTCCGTAATGATTTAATTCAAATTGCTAAAACTACATTATCTTCTAAAATTTTATCTCAAGATAAAGATTATTTTTCAAGTTTAGCAACTGATGCAATTTTAAGATTAAAAGGTTCAACAAATTTAGAGCATATTCAAATAATTAAAATCTTAGGTGGTAAATTATCAGACTCATTTTTGGATGAAGGCTTTATATTAGCTAAAAAATTTGGTAATAATCAACAGAAAAGAATTGAAAATGCTAAGATTTTGATTGCAAACACTTCATTAGATACTGACAAAGTTAAGATATTTGGCACTAAATTTAAAGTGGATTCAACTTCAAAATTAGCCCAATTAGAACAAGCAGAACGTGACAAAATGAAAAATAAAATTGCTAAAATTTCCAAATTTGGTATAAATACATTTATTAATAGACAATTAATTTATGATTATCCAGAACAATTATTTACTGATTTAAATATCAATTCAATTGAACATGCTGATTTTGAAGGTGTTGAAAGATTGGCGTTAGTTACAGGCGGTGAAGTAGTTTCAACTTTTGATGAACCTGATAAATGTAAATTAGGTGAATGTGATTTAATTGAAGAAATTATCATCGGAGAAGAACAATTCCTAAAATTCAGTGGCTGCAAAGCTGGCGAAGCTTGTACAATTGTTTTAAGAGGTGCTACTGATCAAGTTTTAGATGAAGCTGAAAGATCTTTACATGATGCGTTATCAGTATTATCTCAAACTACAAAAGAAACTAGAACCGTTTTAGGTGGTGGTTGTGCTGAAATGTTAATGTCAAAAGCTGTTGATACTGCTGCTCAAAATGTTGATGGTAAAAAAGCATTAGCTGTTGAAGCTTTTGCTCGTGCATTGAGACAGTTACCTACCATTTTATCTGATAATGCAGGTTTTGATAGTAGCGAATTAGTTTCTAAACTAAGGTCATCAATTTATAATGGTATGTCAACATCTGGTTTAGATCTCGATAATGGTGTTATTGCCGATATGAGAGAATTGGGTGTTGTCGAGAGTTATAAATTAAAGAAAGCTGTCGTTAGTTCAGCTTCTGAAGCTGCTGAAGTATTGTTAAGAGTTGATAATATTATTCGTGCTAAGCCAAGAACTGCTAACAGACAAAATATGTAAAAAGAATATAAATAATGAAGTTATTTTAAGTAACACATAATATATTATAATTTGTGCATTAATTGTGCAAGCGGTTGTTTATTTGAACATACATATGTATATGGATATGTGGATACAAAGATACATAGATGCATATAAATATGTATTTATAGGGATATTTCAAATACTAATAAAGATATTAGCAGTCAAATTGATAAAAACATGTTCTTTATTGTTCCTTTTCAATCGATTTTTCTTTTTAATGCTCCCATAAATATATTATATTAAAAAATTGGCCTGTATAATTAAGTTATGTGGTATTTTCTTTCTATTTCAAATCACTACTTACTTGTATTTAAAAGTAATTAACCTTATTGCGAAAGTACAATCTATAAAGTTAATTGCCCTTTACTGAAGAGAAGTCTTCTGACTTTCGCATCTATCCATTAGGAAACGTTACAAGAACCAAATAAATATATTTGATAACCTATCAATCCCAATCGGGATATTTAATTATAATTATATAAACAGATTTTCATTAATAGTTGTTTCATTTTCTCATTGATTAAAGTAGCATAAATATTTTTTCGCATCTCTTTTAATTAATTAAGCCCATTTCAGGCAATGCTTCTTAATACGTCTACTGAAAATAATAATATTCGCGTCAAATTCTCAGAAACGTTAGGAGAGAGAATACTTCGCGTCAGTATATTTAGAAATTGATAAACTGCTAAATGGTGGAAAGTATTGAATATTTAACCTAAAATGGTAATAAATATATAGTGATAGAGAACATTCTTAGTAAATTATTTTCGTAATCGAATAAATTAATTAATTACATTATTATTATCATTATTATTATTATTATCAGTATTATCCATGGTTAATTATTCTATTTTAAATATCAATGTGGTCTTTCATTTATAAACTTGACTATTTCTGAAATACCTTGTAAAATATTTCTCTTCTTTTATCGAACCAAAGAAAATTTAAGTGAATTAAAATATCTAGTAGTTCCTATTTAAATTTTTATACCATTATTTCATTTAATTATTTGTTCTAAAGTAGCAGGTTCTTTCTAGTACATTTAATAAATATTCAATTTCATCCTATTCATATACACGTTTCATTATAACTAATTAAAATACAATAATGATACTCCATAATTACATTCCCTTTATTTTAGCATTAATAAAATTCGTCATAGCGTCACCGTATGAAGCATACCCAATTAACAAACAATTACCACCAGTAGCAAGACTTAATGAAAGTTTTGAATTTCTATTATCTAATGATACTTACAAATCTACAGATGCATCATCCCAAATAACGTACACAGCTCACAGTTTGCCAAGTTGGCTATCATTTGATACAGATTCACGTACTTTAAGTGGTACACCTCCATCAGATCTATTAGCTGATGGTATTGACACATTATATTTTAATTTTATATTAGAAGGTACAGATTCAAATGATAATGTATCTCTTAATAATACTTATCAATTAGTAGTAACGAATAATACAAGTTTGGAACTTGCTAATAATTTTAACTTGTTAACGTTATTAAAAAATTATGGTAGCACTAATGGTAAAGATGGTCTAGTTTTATCACCAAGTGAAATTTTTAATGTTACTTTTGAAAGATCAACTTTTGCCGATCAAGATTCAATAGTTGCATATTATGGTCGTTCTGAACAATATAATGCACCATTACCTAATTGGTTGTTTTTTGATTCAGATACATTAAAATATAGTGGTACAGCACCGGTAGTGAATTCGGATATCGCTCCTCAAGTCAGTTACGAATTTGTATTGATTGCAACAGACTTTGAAGGGTACTCTGGTATCGAAGTTCCATTTTCTTTAGTTATCGGCGCTCATGACTTGACAACAACAGTACAAAATACATTAATAGTAAATATAACAGATTCAGGTGATTTTGAATATGATATTCCACTAAGTTCTATATTTTTAGATGGCAACGAAGTTAAGGAAAGCGATTTAAGTTCTCTTGTATTAGAAAATGCTGAATCATGGGTTATTTTAGAGAACTACACTATCAGTGGTACATTACCAGGCAACTCCAATGTTACTTCATCTAATAACACATTTTCATTAGCTATTTATGATAACTATGGAGATGTTGTTTATTTAAACTTTGAAGTAATATCAACTACCGATTTGTTTGCAGTTAATTATTTGTCGAATATAAATGCTACTCGTGGAGAATATTTTCAATATAATTTTTTATCTTCCCAATTCACAGATTATGCCAATACAAATATTTCAGTAGAATTTACAAATTCATCGCAAGAATATTCGTGGCTTTCATTCCATTCAAGTAACTTAACACTATATGGGCAAGTTCCAAGTAATTTTGATGAATTATCATTAAATTTAGTTGCAACTCAGTACTCTGAAGTTCAGTCATTAAGTTTCAATATACTTGGCTCTGCTTCTTCGTCTAACAATACTCATAATTCTACTTCTTCAACTAGAACGTCAAGTTCTCATTCAGCAACAAGTAGTCTTTCTCACACTTCTTCTAGCTCAAGTACAACTATCACCACTACTTCACAAGCCCAATCTACATCTGGTTCTGTTTCAACTCATTCAAAATCAAATAAGAAAACTGTCGCAATCGCATGTGGTGTAGCTATTCCAGTAGGTATAATTATTCTCTTATTAATAATATTTTTATTCTGGAGAAGAAATCGTCAAGAGAAGAAAGAAGACACTGAAAAAAATCCCAAAACAGACGGCCCTAATGTCGCTCCTTACTCACATGAAAGTGATGGCAGCACTACAGTTGATCCATTTAGTGATAATTCAATGAGTCATTCATCAACCGCCAGAAGATTAGGTGCATTGAATGTAATGAAGTTAGATGACAGTTCTTCTGAATCCGAAACGTCAACTCTTGAAGAAAAAGGAAGTAAAAGTAATAGCTCAGACATTTTCTATGATGCTTCTCATTCCCCAAGTACAGAAATGTTGTTATCTAATCAAAATAATTATTCAAAAGAGGATATTTCTCAAAATAGATCGTCTTCGTTATATTTAAATAATGAAGCAGTAAACCGTAAATCATGGAGATACAACCCAAACAGGCCACTGTACACAGAGCGTGATATGAGGGATAGTTATATGTCATTGAACACTGTTTCAACAGATGAATTGCTTAACACAGATTTAAGTTCAGCTAGTGATGTCCAAAAAGATCCTAGGAAGTCTACATTAGGGTTACGTGATTCAGTATTTGATAATAAATCTTCAGAAGCCAGTCGTAAATCAGGTTTGAGACACAGTGCAAACACTAATATCCTACCTATTTTAGATGAACAAAGTGATCATTCTCAATATACTGCCGAAGGAACACTATCATCTTCATCGTCTAATGAATTTATCCCAGTCCAAAATGGGGAGACTTACAACTGGGTTCAGAAAAATGAACCAAACAGAAGGCCAAGCAACAAAAAATTTGTTGATTTGAATGACAGAGGAACTGTTAATATAAAAAAGGGATTAGAAGTTGAAGGTCAAATTCCTGAACAAATATAAATCAATACTGGAATATATAATCATAATTTAATTGTGAACATATAATATTTAAAGACACTTATATAATAATTTAATAAATTAAAGAAAATTAATTAACGAAAAAGTAGTATTTAAAAGAAACTAGGTTAAAAAACCAATAATTTCAAATAATTATCAATTTGAAGTTTCTCTAATACTTTTTGCAAATGATGCTGTTTCTGATGCACGCCTTCTACCTTCAATAAATTCAATCATTTCAGAGTATGTTTCTGGGACAACAGTTGAATACCCATTATCAGCCATTACATCATCTCCCTTATCTCTTGGGGCAAAAAACGAAAATATAAAAGTTCCTGATTCTTCAAGATTATCCGAAGCCAATTTTTGAACAGATGTATCTACTTTAACTTGAATCAAAGTACCTGGCTTTGATAAGAAATCATTTTCGTTTAATGATAACTCATTTACAGGCGCAGGTTGAAAATCAGAAAGAGCATGAACTAAATCTGAACTTTCTTTGTTATTGTTTTTCAATGCAATATCCTTCTCATGCAAATGTTCTGTATACACAACTGTAGCTTTCATATGTAGAATCGATCCCACGGGTACAGGGGTCTTGAAGGTAGTAGAATCAAGAGAAACAAATCTTGGTAACGCATGGGAAAATGCAGCAGCTGAGCAGTATGCTAATTCAAATGTTTGTCTCATTAAATAACCACCAAATATCATGTATGAATGTCTATTTCTGTATTGTGGTTGCATAAACATTGTTGATTTAATTTCTGTGCTCTTCATTGGAACAACATTAGAATTTTTATTTTTCATTGATGTTAAAGTTTCAGGAGCACCCCACAATTTATGAATGATTTGTGATTCTTCATTAGTTGGTGGATTCTTTTTTAAATTTGAATTATTAGCCTTTAATTTTTTTGCTGCCATACGTGATTCTGCACGTTTAAAATCCATCCATTGTTTCTCATTTAATGGTAATAATCTATTAATAGCTAATGATTTATGTGTTTCTGGATTTCTTGCAACAAATGTAAATGAAGCTGTCAAGAAAATATCTTCATCAGATAAAGTACTTTCATTAATATCTTGAGGCATACATTCTTTTACTGCTCTTGCATTAATAGTAATTTCCATTGAAGATCTACCTGTATATATAACTGAACCAGATAAAACAATGTTATAATCCGCAATCGAATCAATTGGCTTTAGAAGGTAAATCCTATCGACTGAAGCTGTTACAATCATTGGTTCTACTGGTGAAGTGTGTTTATAAGCAATTTTACCAGCTAAAGAATCTAAATCTTGAAATAACTGACCCATTCTAAGTCTACCTGCTGCATTTACATAAAAATCAGCAGCTGATGGATTACTTTTAAATGGTAATACAATATAAGCAAAAGAATCTTCTCTTGTTCTATCGATGATATCAGTTGATTTAATATGATTATAAGCATAAGAGTCAATTACTTTCCCTTGTTTTAATTGCTTCTTTCTCTCCGCCAAAGCATTCAACCATGTAGCCTCAAAATTTTTAACAGAATCTTTAGTTAAGCGTTGATATTCATAAAAATCTGATTGTTGTGTAGCAGTTGCATCTGGTCTAGTTGTTAAATCATCATCTTTACTCTTATCAAAATTAGTTTTCAAATCTCTAGAGTTACTGAATTGATTAATTGTTAATCTTTTATAATTATTTAACGACTGAAGGGTTTTATAGTTAAAAAGTCCGTTATCATTTAATAAAAGCCTACGGCAAGTTGAGCTTCTCAACATTTTAACCATATAATAATGTTTTATTAGCTTTCTTAACAATCACTCAATTAGTAGAAGTAGCTCAAGTGCTCATTGTTTCCCTACAACTTTGTATAAATCCTTTAAAATATTTTATCAATCAATAATTTTCCATTTTGCAACTTCGGAATATTCAAAGTCATCGCAATCTTGTTCCCTTTACATTTCGAACAAATAATGAAATTTATAGTAGTTAACCTATAAAAATAGAAGATTGATAGTTATAAATCCAGATAGATCAAGTTTTTAAATTAAGTACATATTATTGAATAGAACATAAATTCTATAGTCGCACTATAAGGAAATTTTATTGAGAAGAAAGAATATAGAAAGTTGGAAGTATTCTTTAACTGCAGTTGATGGGTTATTGTAATATGATGAGCTTGAATGATTATTGTACTCATCGACTGTACAAAGATTCATGCGATTAGATATTCATACAAGCAAAATTAATATATTTTTGACTTATTAATAACTTTATAGTTTATAATCCTTTTTCTTTTAACTATTTTATGTTCTTCGTTACGTTTAAGATGAATCAGTAGGTTTTAGCTACCCCAGATTAATTAAAATATGCTAAAAATTGTATTTAAAAGCTAGTAAAAATTGTGAGGGACCACTCTTATGAAAATGAAAAGAAGAATAGTATATACCAGTAAAAATCTAACTTAAAAATCTTTAATATATCGCACTAGAGAGGTACTTCAAAGTAGTCACTTCATCTTGAGTATATTTCACTTCAAATCTAAGTATATTGACAATAACAGTGGTTGTAGAGCTAATTCTATGCAGAACAAGTGTTCCTAAGTGCTACACTTGTCAATAACAGCTCTAAATATACGCTTTAAATACTTTAAATATGTTCTAAAGTTGGTAGATTAGTAGAATCTCACCAGCAGAATATGCTTATTTTCTTACTTAAATCAGTATAGCAATAACATTTTTCAAAAGCTTTACGGCGTAGCATCTCAAAGATAAAAATATTGCAAAAATATTTAGTTTATGTGATATTTAAAAGTTGCCAATGTAGTTCATTACATCTTAAAGAGCTAAAAACAGATAATTGTATTATTATAAGCATCATATTAAAATTGCATACAAATCATTTTGCATCTATTCAAAGTTTTGCTAACAAAAAGAAGAAGGAAAGAAGCATTTCCAGTACATCAGTGTATGGATAGTAATAGTGTTTTAAGATGGGCCTACGAAAAGAAGAAACTGATGAACAACGAAATAAAAGATATGAATCTTTCTTTAGAAGGTTAGATATTAATCATAATGGTAAAATTGAATTTCACGAATTAAATGAAGCTTTTATCAAAAATGATCACCCTTTGCAAAATAATGATGAGGCCTTAAGAAAATTATTCAATGCAATGGATGTGGATAAAAATTCAATTATTGATATGGAAGATTTTAAAAAATATGCATCGAAAGCAGAATTACAAATTGAACTGGGTTTTAAAAAAATTGATAGTGACCAAGATGGTAGAATCAAACCCTCTGAAGTTTCAAAATATTTATTGACACTATATAATCCTAGTAATCATCCATCTCCATATACTAATTCAATTCAAAACAATAAAACTGTTGATACTGACATTTCAATAAATAAGAGAAATAGTAATAACCAATTTACTTGTAACAATAATAAAAACGATTCAAAGTTACAGAAAAATGAAGCTGGTAAGTTCACTAAATTTGCATCATGGGCTTTCCATTTGGAATCAGCAACGGAACCTAAAAAAATATCAACAGAGGATGATTATATAACATATGATCAATGGAGAGATTTTTTATTATTAATGCCAAGAGGCAATGGGTCTAGGCTTCAAACTGCATATTTTTATTTATTTAAAGAAGATGTCGATTTATCTTCAGAAGGTGATGTTACATTAATAAATGATTTTTTTAAAGGTTTTGGTTTTTTTATTGCAGGTGGCATTTCTGGTGTAATTTCTCGTACTGCAACAGCCCCATTTGATAGATTGAAAGTGTTTTTAATTGCTAGGACAGATTTATCATCAACATTATTAACTTCTAAGGAAACATTACTTGCGAAAAAACCAAATGTAAATATTAATCAAATAAAATCGCCCATAGTAAAAGCAATCACATCACTATATAAGCAAGGTGGTTTAAAATCGTTTTATGTGGGTAATGGATTGAATGCAATAAAAGTTTTTCCTGAAAGCTCCATGAAATTTGGATCATTTGAACTTGCTAAATCATTAATGGCCACCATTGAAGGATGCAAAGATAAATCCGAATTATCTAGAGGCTCTACATATATAGCTGGTGGTCTAGCAGGTGTCATAGCTCAATTTTCTATTTATCCTATAGATACATTAAAATTCAGAATTCAATGTGCACCATTGGGTGACAATAGTTTAAAGGGTAATCAACTGTTAATCGAGACAGCAAAGCAATTATATCGAGAAGGTGGGTTAAAACTGTTTTATAGAGGTATTACAGTTGGTGTTATGGGTGTTTTTCCATATGCAGCTCTTGACTTGGGTACTTTTACAGCACTAAAGAAATGGTTCATTGCGAGGGAATCAAAAAAATTAGGAATACCTAAGGATGATATCCTATTAAGTAATTTAATTGTTCTTCCAATGGGTGCATTTAGTGGTACTGTTGGGGCTACTGCGGTCTATCCAATCAACCTACTTAGAACAAGATTGCAAGCACAGGGCACATTTGCTCATCCATATAGATATACGGGGTTTAGAGATGTTTTAAAACAGACTATTCAAAGAGAGGGTTATCCTGGTTTGTACAAAGGTTTATTGCCAACATTAGCTAAGGTATGCCCAGCTGTTTCTATAAGTTATTTATGTTATGAAAATCTGAAAAGACTAATGAAATTAGAGTAATACTGTTATTATTTCTAAATTCAGGGGGGAGACGAAGCATTTGTTGGACATATATTAATACACCATAGCTAACATTCATTAATTCTTGCAAATATTTAAAATAATAATAATATATAAAGATAAGCGATAGAAAATATTTATGTTAAACTATATAGTTTACTACTTAATGTTGATGATGAAACTCTAATTTTCACCAACACATTTAGTATCCTATTTTTGATTCATATTACGATGAAAGCATTGATGTTTCACCAATATTTTTCTTCTCATAAAGATAATCTAACTCATAATTTGCTGGTATCAGAGTTTCTAAGTAGTTATAAATTACCAATGCGCCCACATCACACCCTACCAATGAAGTCATTTTAATTTTAGGTTTTATAGATTCTTCTGGGTTTATTGGAGGAATATCCTCATCAACTTCACACTTTGTCCAGTTAGTATCTTTTTCAAACTCTTCCTTCTCTTCATTGGTAGTTATGATTTCAATAGAATTTGCATGTTCTTCAAGTTGCATATCCATGGTACTAATCATTATTTCAAAAGTGACTTTATCATCTTTAATCTTTTCCATATTTTCTAATCTTTTAATCACACTATTTAGACTTGATCTAAATTCGTCATATACCTCAGTTTCTGATAAAGATCCAATGTCATCAACATGTTGGAAGTCACTAAAATCCAGAACATATCTTTCAATACATATTCCTTCCTCTTGTGATAGTACACATATAGATAATTTATAAATATGTAATATCTTACTTAGAATATCTGTAATTGCAGTTTCAATGTAACTTTGTAATCCTGAATGTCGGTTAATAGGCACAAATTGAGGAAGATTAAACGCCTGAAATGTAGTCAAATCAAATGAAGCTGAAGGGTAAATATTTCTATAATACAAAACCAAATTGATATAGCATTTTAAATATATTCTTATCCATTTAAGTATCCATTTGTTCATAAGACTGTAATAATAAATGAATTCAAAGGTCTGTCAAGGTGAACTGTATATTAAAGAAGTAAGAACTTATTACTTAATATATATATATTTATATATATATTAGACAATTTTAAAATTACTAATAAACGCCATTATGGTAATTACGCGTTTTGATTTAATTAAAATATCACAAAATTCATCTCCTATATAAAGTTATTACGCAATATACGTAAGATATAAATATAATTATTGAACCTAATTATATTGTGTTTTAATACAAACATATGTTGTGCATTTTGAGTCTATAATGAGTAAAATCACTGTAATTAATAATTTTGATGTTCACAGAATAACTTCAGGGCAAGTTATTATTGATTTAACTACTGCGGTGAAAGAATTAGTTGATAATAGTATAGATGCAGATGCACACAGAATAGAAATTACTTTTAAAAATTATGGGATTGATTCATTTGAATGTTCCGATGATGGTTTAGGTATTGGTTCAGATAATTATGATTTTCTAGCTTTAAAGCATTATACTTCAAAAATAACAAATTTTGATGATGTTTCATCTGTTGAAACATTGGGTTTCAGAGGAGAAGCATTATCATCCATATGTGCCATATCTCAAGTTATGGTTACTACTTCAACAAAATCACCCATTGCAGATAAACTAGAATATGACATAAATGGAAATTTAATTAACAAAACTTCAACATCAAGAAATAAGGGAACTACAATTCAAGTCTCTCAACTGTTTCATAATTTACCAGTTAGAAGGAAAGAGTTTATTAGAACTGCAAAAAGACAATTTTCTAAATGTGTGTCCTTGATACAAAGCTATGCTATCATACAAGATGATATTAATTTTACTGTAAGGCATATAAATAGCAACGGGAAAAAGCAACAATTAGTATCAACAATGAGAAATAAAAGCATTCAAAAGAATATTTTGAATCTTTTTGGAGCAAATAGTTTTTATGGTTTATCAGAAATAAAATTAGAGTTAGATATGAACCCACATAAACCTAGAATGATAAAAAAGTATGTTGACGATCCCTCATTTGAAGATTTCGACTATAAAATAGAAGTAACTGGGTTTGTGTCCAAGAATTCATTTGGATGTGGTAGAAACTCAAAGGATAGACAGTATATTTATATTAATAAACGACCAATAGAATACCCGTCAATCATTAAGTGTTGTAATGAAGTTTATAGAACTTTTAACAACGTTCAATACCCAGCATTTTTCCTAAATTTTACCCTATCCCCAAAACTTATTGACATTAATGTCACACCTGATAAGCGTACTATTTTGCTGCATAATGAACGATATGTGATCGACATACTTAGAGATGAATTAACCAAATACTTTGATAACCAAGAATTACAACTTCCCAAGCAAGTGGCCTTAAAGGTCGAAGGAGCTTCTTCTTCAAAATCTGAGCAAGATGAGAACAAGACTAATGAAGATTATACAAAGAGTACAATAGAATTATTTGACGGTAATACAAGTTCTTTGAAGAGGGAACTCTTTGTAAATAATGCAGATAAGAATAATGATAGAATATTGGAGAACCATGAAAATCATGATACTAATGAACTAATGGATAGTGAAACCGATCCAAAAGCTATTCTTATAGAAGATGACCATTCTAATGAATCGAAGCACAACAACGATACTGCCATTAAAATTGCTATCGAGGAAAACAATTTTGAAGATGGATATGTTGAAAATGAAGATTCCGAAGTAAATGATACTGCAATTTCGAGCGAAATCAATATGTCTTTCCAAGAAAACACCCAAATAAGTTCTCTCGATGGGAAATTAAAAGACAGTGAGAACCAAGAAAAAAATAATTTCCATGGTGATATAAATACTAGAATTCATGATCCTGATGAAGTTATTGATGTTGAAGTCTTGAATATATCTCAAAATAGTTTAAAAGCAAACGATAGAGATTATAAAGTAAAATTAGAGGATTTTATAAATCCTACATACGAAGGAAACGAATTTAAGGCATATCAAGAAAATGCGCCAGAAATACAGGATGAGCAACTATTAATGGAAGTTGATGGCCAAAAGAGCGAACACATTGTGAAAGTTAGCCAAAATAAGTTATTATTTGTTAATGATGATTCGCATCCTGATGAACATACATCTCAATGTTGCTTGGATAGAAATCCTCAAATAACAAGTTCCTCTAAAGACTGCGAAAATACGTCTGATGATATGTTAGATGTTCAATTTCAAGACCAAGAAATAAATATACGTACTCCTTTAACATCATTACCGGCTTCATCACCGGTAAAATATACTATAAGGTCGATGACGACCGGTGATCAAGAAACTACTGAAAGTGATCCAATTCTAATGACCAAAAACTTTATAAAACAATTTGGTGAAGGTCTTAACTCACATGAAAGAGTGGCTAATATTATTGAACTTCAGAATAAAACAGCCCAATCAACTATCTCAGAACATAATCACAAAATGGATAATATCCAAGAGGGCGAAGAATACCTAACACTAACGATAAAAAAGGATGATTTTAATAAAATGCAAATTGTTGGGCAATTTAATTTGGGGTTTATAATTGCAACAATAAAACAAGAAGGAAAGTATGATTTGTTTATTATTGATCAACATGCAAGTGATGAGAAATATAACTTTGAGACTCTTCAAAAATCAGCTACTTTTAAATCCCAGCGATTAATTGCTCCACTTCCTGTCGAATTAACCGTCATTGATGAGTTATTGGTAATTGAAAATATTGATGTTTTTGAACAGAATGGATTTAAAATTGAAATTGATGAAGACGACGAACAAGCTTCAAAAATTAATATAACAAGCTTACCAGTTTCAAAACGAACATTATTTGATGTAAATGATTTTTATGAATTAGTGCATCTTATAAAAAATAATGTGGGAATAAATAACAGGACCATTAAATGTTCTAAAATCCGATCTATGTTTGCAATGAGAGCTTGTAGAAGTAGTATTATGATTGGTAAACCTTTAACTAAAAGAACTATGACAAAGGTAGTTAGACATCTTAGTGAATTACATAAACCGTGGAACTGTCCACATGGGAGACCAACGATGAGACACTTAACAGAACTAAAAGATTGGAGCTCTTTTACCAGCGACTATGAAATATAATCACCATACGAAGTTTTTTTTATTATATCTTCATTATGAAATGTTAAAAATAAAGAGTAATAATGTTATCTTTATAAAGTTATAATTAAAAAGCAATGCAAAATGTTTATAAAGCCAGTAGATAGATACATAAATATATAAGCCTGTAAAAAATGGTAAATGAAAAAAAAATGTAGAGAGGCTCTCAAATGTAGAGAAGTGGCAAGGTATAAATATATTAATATGAAAAATGTGCCATAAATTCTTTTAGTGTTACAATTATTTTTTAACAGGAAGAAAAGAGTTAGCCCTTGTAAGACTTTTTTAACATCAAACTAATTTGTTCGACATCTAATCTTTGGATAAATAAATTTCTCAATAATCCAATCATTGTAATGAAACTTGCAACACCGACTGGTACAACGCAGAAAACAGTAATATTATACAAGTCAATGGTTCTCTTTTTAGTAAATTTGAAAGATTTCGATTTCTTTTTCTTTCTTTTTTTATCTTTTGCGATATTATCAGAAGTATTCAAGTTTGAGATAGTAGAGGAATCCCTGCTGTTATTGTTACTAGTGCTTACACTAGATGAATTATCAATTGTTTCATTTAAGTTAAAAACTTCATCATTTTCGTCTTCATCCTCATCGTGACTAACGTAATTTAAATTTGATGATAAATAGCTTTGCCAAATATAAACAGCAGTTAATATACAACTGATTAAAATCCATGTATGTAAATAATAATCACTCTGTGGGGAAAAGGAATTCAATAGTACTAATTCAACTGTGACTAGTAAAATTGACATCGAAAACATTCTTAGAATAGCTGCTACTGTTGAATATTTAACAATCCAACGCACCATTAGGGCATCTAAAATTGAATATGTTAAATATAAGGAAACAATACACCATAATGCACAAAGTAAATACTCAGATGAACCTGGGGTAGTTAATGAATCTAATAAAGAGGAATCTTGGTAATTAAAGGATGAATTATTTGAACCATGGGATATTGATGATGAAGATGAAGATGATGATGACGAAGAAGAAGAAGATGATGATGATGATAACATATTTTCGTTATCATTGATCATATAAGTTTGCCATAATAAAGATAAAATATCTGTTATTGATTGAACATCATAAAGATGAATATTTTGTTTTGATTGAAATAAAACTTGATATGATTTTTGTAATGAACTAAAACAATAAATAATTGGTAATAATAGAGAAAAATCTCTACAAATTGCCATTAATAAATGTTGTTTTGCAGTTAAATGACTTAATGATAATGTTTTCATTGATGAATAAACTTTAAAAAATGGAAGTCCTTTCTTCTTTTTTAAATTCAGTGAAGAACTTGAATGCAAAATATTTGGACTCATATTTTCTGTTAAAATGCTTTCGTCTTCATCATGTACAATTTCTTCAGTTTCTCTAGCATTTAAATTAGCATTAGTATTACTATTACTATTATTACTATCATAATGATAGTAATGATGGTGATGATGATGATGATGAATTGCAGATGATGATTCTAATGAAATTATATCTTCATTATTTTCTGAATTATTTTGAAGATTACTACTACTATTACCATTACTATTTGTTGTTGTTGTTGTTGTATTATTATTATTATAAACTTTCCTATTTTTATTTAATTCAGTAGTTGAACTTAAATTTGAATTTATTGAATTAGTCATATATGATTGTAAATATAATGATAATTATGGTAATAGAACATTTAACAAAATAAAGATGGAAATGTAAATTTATAACCGAATTTAAAAAGAATTCAAACAAATAAATATAGTAATGCCAATATGTGCGGTAAATATATATATTTATAATCCTATAAGTATATTATTCAATAGATATCTTTCTTCTTCAAAGTATATAAATATATGGGTATATCGTGTCTTATAACACCTTATTATTATATATATATATATATATATATATATTTATAATGAGTGCATAATCCTTCAGTAAACGATTAGAACAGCATGTAAATATTCGTAATGGATTGTCCATTATTAATTAATTCTAATTTCACTCCAGCTAAAGTTGTACAAAGTCAATTCTTGGATATTTTTTCCATTCATTAACAGAAATGAAAAAAAATGAAAAAAAATGAAAAATGAAAATTCAAATCAGATTCACAGTCACATGACCACAAATAAAATCTTTTATTTGTGGTCATGTGACTACGAAATTACCTTTATTTTTTCTTATAACCAGCATAATATTTTAAAGAGGACGTAATTAAAATAGGTAAATGAAGAAGGCTGGGTATATTGAAATATTTAGTACTAAATATGTCAATTGTGAAAGAAAGACATATAGATATAACTAAACATGGAGATTCAATAAATAAATTGTATCTATTTTGAAATATTTATGAAAAATTCTAATCTTTAATTTAATAAGTAAAAAAAAAAAATTTGAATTAATTATATGTTACTTGAAAATCTTATTACGACAAGTGTTTATATGTTTAATCAGATTTACACATACACATATACATATACACATTAACCTTTATATATATGTATATATAAGCAAATAGAAATATAAATACAAATACAAATACATATTTGGAAAGAAATACCCAAAACAGAAGATTGAATAAAACGCAACACATAAGAATATAAATATACAAATACATATGTCAGAATATTTTATTGACGATGAAAGTATTCAAATACGTAATAGATTAGATTTAAATGATATGGAATTACCACTAAATGAAAATATTATTCATAATAATAATTATAACTATAACCATAACTATAACGATATTGATGGTGTATTACTTTATGATAATAATGTTGGTAAATCAATAACGACATCATATAGACTGTTAAGTGAAGAATTTGATAATTATCATAGAGTTATAAATGATGGTAAAACAGTAATTGATCAAGATAATAATATTATTATACGAACAGAAAGTAATAATGAGAATTATTTAAATGAATTCAGTAATTGGGATAAATATAATAAAAATAAGAATAAAAATAATGAAATAGATTTAAATTCAGTAATTAAAACGAATTTAAAGAAAAGGGTTTCGTTAAAGAGAACAGATTTTACAACAAAGAAAGAATTTAATCAATTTAATGCGAATAATAAAAAAATATTTCATAGAGGTTTTTTTAAAAGAACAGTTACAGATAATAGAAGTAGAAGTAATAAGAATAGTAATAAAAGTAAAGATAATAATTATATTAAACCTAAAAATAGAGCTAAATTTAGAACAAAATCTGAATTAAATGCGATTATTGATTATATTAATTTAGAGACATTGAGAAGTACAAATGAAGGGACAAATAGTACAGATAATACAGTTAATGAAGATCAATTAAATAAAGAAAGTATTGAATTTTTAATTAAAAAGAATGAATTACTTAAAGTTCAACCAAATTTAATGGTCAATTTAAATTCGACAATAACTAGGAAATTAAGTACAAGAAAGAAAAATTATAATACTAATAATAAGAGTAATGGTAATGGTAATGGTAATGGTAATGGTAAAAATAGTAGTGATAATAAACGTTATTTAACAAAAAGGAGTAAAACAGTTTGTTCAACGAATATTAATAAATATAAGAAAGATTCAAACGAATATAAAATAAATTCTTTATGGAAAGAATATTTAAAATTAATAATAATGCAAAGAATTAAATTAAGATTGTCAATGTTACAAACAGATTCAATTGAATCTTTAAATATTCATGTTAAAGGTTAGAATAATAAGATATGCTTAGAATATCATAGCAGGCCATGATATGAAGGAGTGTACATACATGGATGGATGGATGAATGAAAGTAGTTGCTATTATATCTCCATAATTTTTAATTCCATTAATTCCAAAGATTATATGCAATATTGTGTTTTTTTTCTTTTTTCTAAAAAAATAAATTGACACACAGACACACACAGTCATTCAAAAATGATATGATCATGTTTATTAAAAAGTATAAATGATTATTAGAAGGGGAATTACATATAATATTTATTACTATGACATTTATTACTGCATGACATTTATTACAATTTAAATATTTCCATTCTTCCATTCCTTGGGACGTGACATTCTCCACCCCCACATACTAAATTTCATGTTTTATTGGAGTTTTACTTCTTTTTTTAAAACACCGCAAAAGTGTGTCGCGGCATCATTTTCTCAATGGACAAAATGAATAAAAGTACACTTTTACATTAATTTAGGTTGCATTATATTACGTATATAGTTAAATGAACAATAATGTACTAGTTTAATCATATCAATTATATCAATTATGTCATTATATATAGATATAAATTACATACAAACCATTTTCAATCTCGCATACAAATACAGTAACCGACAATAACACCTCAAATCATTCGCCGTCCCTTCCCCCCAAGAAATAAATATATTCATGAATTTACGATATCTCTATTGTTTAAAACATCAGTCAGTCAGTCAGTCGGTACGCATGCCAGAAATAAGGGTACAAACAGACGTTATGCGCAGTAATCGTATTTCGTCTATTTCCTTTCTGTCTGTCACTCTCCCTTCCCCACCACCCTTTATTATTGATCGAACCCATACTATACTATATTATCTATTATCAACTTCCAAGTACACACTGATTCTTTCTATAAGTTAGTTAGTGCCATCGCTAACTGCCGTTCTATAATGCAACTCCATAACTCCTCCACACTACCTCTCTACCTCTCTACCTACATATATGCATACATGATAAAAGGAACAGAAAGGGTAATTACCGACTGACTGACTATTAATGGTTTATTAACACTGAATATATCGTAACTGTTGCCCTCCATTGACCCTTTAAATATCACTTGTGTTGTGCTACAACTTACTAATACAACGGAACATAATTCAACTAAAGCTGTCTCTCTCTCTCTCTCTCTCCCTCTCTCTGTCCCTTCCCCCTAACTGCTAAAAGAGATAACCATATAGTTTTAAACGTATTTTGTTCCAGTTTACTTAAAAATATTCGGAAAATAATTAAACTAAACATTAAAATAGGATGGAATGGGATGGGATGACGGTAATTAATTTATTGCTAATTTCCCCTTTTTCGATTTTAAAAGTGTATATAAATGTATGCTAATGACAATTCATGTTTATCTCTATTCTGTTCAATTCTGTTTCATTTCATTTTATTTTATTCCTTATTTTTATACTTCTCATTCATTATTCTCAATATTCTTTTGAAAATATATGGAATATATTTTTAAACAACAAGGAAGAAGTTACAATTATTAAAAAAAAAAAAATATGCCATCAAGATTAGTTATTGGAAGTGTAGCCGCTGTTACTGCTGGTTATTTAATTTATAGTATAAATTATAATAGTAATAAAAATAATAGACATAGTAATATTAATGGTCATATTCATAGTTCCAATCCAAATACATTAATTGATAATAGACAAGATGTACCATTCCCAATGAAACGTCCTGAAATTGATAATATTGGGAAACGTAATATTAATAATACTGGTTCAAAATCAATTTTTAATTGGGGTTTTAAAGAAGCTGAAAGAAATAAAGCTATTGCAATTGGTGAATATGATTTAGCAAATAAAAAATATAATGATTTATTAAAAGAATTTCAATTAAAAGAAAAAAATGGTGATACTTCAACAAGGGAAATTGATGAAGTTATTTTAAAAGATTATTTGAATGATTTAAATATTAAAGAATTGAATTTAGCAAAAACAACTGAAATTTATAATAAATTTATTTCAAATAATGATTTTAATGATATGGCAAATAAAATTGATAAACAGAATGAAAAGTTTGTTGAAGGAAAAACAAGTTTTATGAGTTGGTTAACACATAATGCTTTAGAAGATGATGAAACTAAAGAAAATAATGATAGATCAATAAATACTATCGGTGATAATAATAATAATAATAGTATTAGTACTTTTAAAGTGGATAAAAATAAAAAAAAATTGGATGATACAGAAGTTGCTAAAATTGCAAATGAAAGTGTAGTAGGTTGGGGTGAAAATGCTCAAGAATTTGCAAAAGATGAAATGGAAGATAGGCTAAGAAGTCAAGAAGAAGGTGAAAGTAATGCACAAAAAAATTTAAATGAAATGAAAGATATTAAAAGAAAAGGATGGTTAACATATAGTAAAAATCCTGAAATCGAAAATAAAATTGCAGAAAATACTGCTAGATCATTAAAAGGTTGGGGCGAAAGTGCGGCACAATTTGCAAATGATGAATTAGATGATATTAAATTACAATATAAAAATATTTTAACTTTAGAAGATGCCAAGAAAAATGCTGACTTAACTTGGAAAAAATTAGAGGAAGCAAAAAAATGTTATGAAAATGACAGCAATATACATAGTACTAGTACAGGAAATTTTATTTGGAGAAAATTATTTAATACAAATACAAAAGACGATATAACTACTGATGAATTAAATTCAATGCAGGAATCAATTAAAAATGATCTACTTCATCATGATAGTAGGAAAAAAATCGAAATTGCACAAAAAGAATATGATCAAGCAATTGATATTTTATCAAAATATATTGAAAATAAATCATTAAATTCAACATCTGAAAATGAAAAAAAACAAAGTAATCATGGAAGGCTAGCTGGTAAATTATGGGACAATATGAATAAATAAATAAAGATCATTGAACTACACAAAAAAGAACATTTTGTTATTTAGAAACATTTATAACTTCTTCGTTTTATTTTAAAAAAATTTGAATAACATTATATCAATAAAAAAAAAAAATATTATGTTAAGCACTTTTTAACGTCTAGAAGAACATACATACATACATACATACATACATACATACATATATATCCTTGAAATGTTTGAATAATATATTATTTACATTTTTCAATACCTAAATTAAGCCAATTCGCCAATTCATTCCAATGAATGAAAGAGCAGAGAGTTTTGGACTGTCAATGTAATCCTTTAAGATTCACTATTTTAAATATTCTATATGTTTGGTATTTTTATTAAGAAACTCTAAATTAATCATATTAGCGTGACTATAACAGAAAGGTACTTCGCTATAAGGCCAGGCCATTCAATAATATCAAGTAATAAAAAATAATAATACCAGCTGGAATATTGTACAAATAATATTACTAATACGGAGATAATAAGTTTGACATCATGAATTTTTTGAATAACTGGTTACTCATATTTCTATTGAATGATTAAACAACTTCGAAAAAGATAATTGAATTTTGCTTAATCATTTAGTCTTGACTAGATACTGGCTTACTAATCATTGCTATAACAATTAGCCCTTATACCCTTATATTAATATAAATATGCGGCATCTTTTAAGCATAATTTGTGTAACTCAGGGTATTGGAGACAAGCTACAGAGATAACCATTACTTATTCCAATTTCTTACAAAGTTATTGCAAAACACTTCCTCTTTGCACTGTAAGTTGCTAAAAGAGTGTCCTATTTTTTTAAGTTCAAGTCATCTAAATCAATAGTTAGATATCTCTATTCCTGAAACATAGTAACGTAATCTAGAAAACATTCAAGAGTATACTTATTTTGCTACTATCCATTTACCATATACCTTTTATCATTTAAGACACAACTAATCTTAAAACAATAGTTACCTTAATACCTTTTTTCCTTTAATTTTGGTCATTAATATTTGAATTTGAATTTTGACAATCGCATCACGGTTTTTGAATATTGAAAAAACATAAAATATTTTTTCAAGGTTAAGGTTAAAGCAGTGATAGCTGGAAATATACTCTAGAAGGTTGTCTGATTAGCAAAATAGATACCTATACACGCACACTCATATATATATATATTTATTTAGCATACTTATATTGAATATTTTTATTTCTACCAAAAAAGGATAATTATTAAATTGATATAACAGAGCCAAACATTGATATTCATAAGGCAGCAACTTCACTGAAAAAAAGACAACAATTCATTGAAAATTTCAGATAATAATTAAGTGATTACGAAATCAATTATCTGTTTATTTATATTTTTATTTTGAGATTTAAATTAAACTATGCATTAAAAATTTACATTATTTTTATTTATTAAAAATGACAACCCTGCCGAATAATAATAATAATGGTAATAATCATACTGACGATGTTAGCCCAAATAATAAAAATAACCAGATTTTTTTAAATAACCAGATGCTTGACAATGATAAATTTTTAAAAATAAGTCCAAATCTTTTCACACCAGAAAGGTTGCATTTATTTGATTCCATCGATTTATACATAGAATTAATAAAATATAATAAAAATAGTAATACATCATTCATTGAACAAGGTGAAAGATTAAAAAATATAAGTTGGAGAATATTAAATAAATCTTTATTAAAAGACAATGATATAAATAAATCTAAAAAAAGAGATGGTGTTAAAAATATGTATTACATTTTGAATCCAAACCACAATAACAATAATAACAATAATAATCGTGGAAGTAACCTAAATAAAAATAGTCAACAGAATACTCAAATACAGACTAAGCATGTTACAAAAAAGCCAAATGATACATCATCAAACATTGCATTACAAAATGATTTAACTAATACTAATACTCAACAGACCTTAAATAGGGTCAATTCAAACTCATTGTTTGGGAAACCAAAAAGTCACAGCAAATTAGAATCAATAATAAATAATAAGACAAGAGGATACCAAATGCTTAATAATGTTAATTCAGAAGTAGATATCAACACCAAAGTGAGGAATCATGAGGACCCAGAGACTATTGTTAAAGGTTTTGATACGACAACTTTAATCACAAGAAAAACAAGATCAAACAACAACCAAACTTCAACATCGCATACAATGAAGAGAGTCAGTGTTAATAGCAATACTAAAACAGATAATGTTAATAGCAATAACTCTACTTATACAGATTCAACTATCAATAAACAAGATTCATTATTTGGAAAAATGAATTTGAAAGAGACAGAGAATGATCTATCTTCTCAAAATAATTTGAAAAATAATAATTCAAAATTATTCTTTAGCAGTGAAGACGATGTATCTGACTGGAATGCTTTGTCAGATGAAGATGGGAATGATGATGATTTTTATAGCGAGGATGGCGATACAGATAGCTTGTACGGAGATGAAGATGAGGAAGAGGATTATTATAGAAAAGAATGGGATAAACTATTATTTGCAAAGACAAATCAACCTAAAAGTTCAACGGAATCACCGCCTAAGACAGATTCAGTTAATTCTTCTCCACATGAAAATGTAAAAAGAAGTTTACTAAGTGGATTATTTTTAAACACTATGACAAATGGGTCCTCTATTTCTTCTTCAACTAATAATAGTGACATAAATCTCAAACAACCTTCAACTGCCCAGTTATATACGAGCAATCAACAACAGTCGTATATTTCAGAAGTAACATCTAAATACAATGGTATAACGAAAACAATACCCAATACTCCGAACACATCAAATAAACCAATCATTGGGACAACTACTTTCAATGCTATTGGTTCTGTTTCTCCACCTCATGGACCTGACGGTAAATTTGGTTCTCAAATTTATAAAAATTTTAGGTCTTCAAATGGAAGCTCTAGTAGTATTGCTTCTGAATTTAAAAAAGAAAGATATATACGACAATCGAATGCACCACCATCTGCACAAACTATTTTACCAACTGCCTTATCCACGCATATGTTCTTACCCAATAATATATATCAACAGAAATTGGCAGCTTCAGGAACAAATGGAGTTAGGAGGGGATTGAGAAGAGAATCCATAGATATCCCATCACGAAACAAAAACAATGCATATATTAAGACTCGTATGGAAATTACAGAAGAAGAAGCCTTGGCTCATGGATATTCAAGGCGAAATTTTAACCAGTCTAATAATGATAACAAGAATAACAATGATAATGATCATAATGATAGATGATATATAATTAGATAGTGGAATATAAATAAATATTTATGAATTTGAATACTATATTAATTAGATTATGAATTGACTTGATTTAAAATGACATTATAAAAGAGTAATTATAATTATGATCTCTATTCATTATATGATTCTTTCTTTTATTCATCTCGTTTTTCACGGAATTATTACTTCTCAGCTTAATTAATTTTATGGGCGGTTCTGAAAAATTTAAACAAAAAAAATTTTTAATGCGATGAGCTTAAAAAATTGATAGGAACATTATAAAAACGATAAATTCTAAAGTTAAGAAGTTATAATTTCTCATAATATTAGCAACCTAACTAGCAATAAACTATATCATAAAATGTTAAGAAGACAAGCTCGTGAAAGAAGAGAATATCTTTACCGTAAGGCCCAAGAACTTCAAGAATCGCAACTACAACAAAAAAGACAAATTATCAAACAAGCATTAGCTCAAGGTAAACCTCTACCGAAAGAAATTGCTGATGATGAAAAGTTACAAAACGATTTCAGATATGATCAAACTATTCGTGGAGAACAAGAAGGCATTGAAGAGGAAATCGATGATGAATATGCAGCTAGTAGTGGTATTAGTGAACCAAGACTTATTGTAACCACATCAAGAGATCCTAGTACTAGATTAGCACAATTCGCAAAAGAGATTAAATTATTATTTCCAAATGCAGTCAGACTAAATAGAGGTAATTATATTATGCCAAATTTAGTAGGAGCATGTATCAAATCAGGTACATCTGATTTAGTTGTTTTACATGAACATAGAGGTGTTCCAACTTCATTAACTATTTCCCATTTCCCACATGGGCCAACTGCATATTTCACATTACATAATGTCGTATTAAGACATGATATCTTAAATCATGGTAATCAAAGTGAAGTTAATCCACATTTGGTTTTTGATAATTTTACCACACCACTAGGTCAAAGATTAGTCAAAATATTAAAGCATTTATTCTCTCCTGGTCCAAAAAAAGATTCTGCAAGAGTTATTACATTTGCTAATAGAGGTGACTTTATAAGCGTTAGACAACATGTCTATGTAAGAACACGTGAAGGTGTTGAACTTGCGGAAGTCGGACCAAGATTTGAAATGAAATTATTCGAATTAAGATTAGGAACATTAGATAATAAAGATGCTGATGTTGAATGGAAATTAAGAAGATTCGTTAGGACAGCTGGTAGAAAAGATTACTTATAATTATATATTAATTAGATAAAAATATAGTCACTAAATAGTTGAATAAAAAAAAGGTAAAATAATAATTGTAATGAATATTATTGATGGGTATTGACGGTTATTTGTTAAAATGAATAATAAATTAACATTGTTGAATAACTATTTGAATATGAGATAATATGTAAATATAAAACAAGATGCATAGGTTTCAGTTATTTTTAAATAATCCGTAGTTGTGAATAGATCATGTATACTTTGATTTTGAAAAATGACAAAGAATATTTGGATAAATAAAAAAGAATACTCAATTAAAAACCGGTAAAATGTATATCTCCCTGTTAATATTTAACAGAAAGAAATAGCATTATCTTAAATTATTATCAATTGTGGGAGAATCGTTTGTATGACTAATTTTTTTTCTTAATACTGCACCAATTGTATCAGTTTCTAATGGAGACAATGCGTCATTATTAATGAATATTTGACTGGGAGAGCGTCTTCTTCTTAAATAATTATTGGCAGTAGTAGCAGTATTATTATATAAATTTCCAGAATATGAAGATGGTGTTGATGGAGGTGATAAATTATGAGAATATGAATAAGTTCTTGCTCTGAATAAAGGATTCACACTTTGATATTGTGATGATTGAGGACCATTTCCGATATTGTTATTCGCTAATGTATAGGCGGTAGATGACGATCTTGTTCTTAACACTTTTGGTCCTAAAGAACGAGGATTTGGGTGTTGTAATAATGTAGATAATGAATTATTGCTATTCTGATTATTATTCTTAGTTTCTGAATTATGGTTATTAAGTTGATTATTTACATCATGATTTTCATTATTGTCATCAACAGTTTCTTCTTCTTCATCATCAGTTGAACATGTATCACTACCAGATGAATCTATATGAAAGTTTGAAAAGTTATTTAATTTTGAATCATCTTTCACTTGTGATTTTTTTGCATCATTCTTATCAACATGTTGATTATGATCATGAATACTCTTGTTATGTCTATGATTATTATTGTTATTATTTATATGACGATTATGATAATTATTTGATTTTGCTACATTTTTTTGTGGTTGAGCAGAATTTAAATTATTATAAAAAGGGTTATTGAAATGAGAAAGAGGTAATGAATTATTTGGTATGATTTGAGGTTGAATTGTTGGATTATTTAATTCATCTGATAACATATCAGCATAAGAATAAAATCTTAATACTCTATTAGTTGAACAATTATTTGAAGAATTTGTATTATCTATTGAATTATTATTTTCATGATAATTATTTTGATTATTATTAGTAGGATTTGGTGATGTTGAAAATGAATATGATCTTGATAAATCTGATCTTGGAGACATTGCATTAGTATTATAATTACTATTATAGTTGTTAGTTGCATGTGGAGTATGAGAATATGATCTTAATAAGGGGGAAGTTGGGTTATTATTATTGGTATTATTATTGTTATAATTTCCTAATGCCATATCTAAACCTATTGTCGAAGGTCTTCTTGAATAAATCATATTAACATTATTTAAATCCATATTATCATCAGTAATTATTGAACAACTTGCATCTAATGCAGGTGGTATTAAATTTTCTAATGTATGATGAGCACTTGAAGCAATAGGATTATTAATATTATTAATATTATTATTATTATTTGTTGTTGTTGTATTATTTGTTAAAGTTGGGGATAAAACATTTGAAGATATGCTATTAAAACTTTGATGTCTCGATAAAGATAAAGGAGAAGAAGGAGACGTTATATTGTTGTTGTTGTTGTTATTATTATTATTGATGATATTATTATTAACAGTATAATTTGTTGTAATATATGGGTCTTCTACATTTCTTTCAAAAATCAAACAATTTTCATTTAATAATAAATTCTCGTCATTTTCAATTGAATTCATTATTATTATTATTATTTTTTAAATATATTAATAGTGTATTATCTTATTTTTGTAATTTTTATTATTCAAATATATGCATAAAGTATTTTTAATTCAACAGATGGAGAGTAATACGAATATATAATTATATAATTATATAATGAGAGAATCAAACGATAAAGAGAAATGAATATATTAGTTTCATTAAAATTAAAAAACTATTTCTTTAAATAATAACTAATAAATATATATAATTGTGAGAATAAATACATGACGGCTATCCTTCCCGAGACGTTCCTCCTCCCGATCAAAAATTTACAAGAAGTAAAGCAAATGAACATAAATAGAAATGTAACTACTGATACTTAAACATTAATAATTAAACTTTAAAATAATCAAGAAATATGGATATTTTACTTGAAATTGAAGGAACGAGTTCAGCTATTTGGGAAATATCTTTCTGGGCATTGGAATGGGAAACATGAGAGCAAGAAGGGTACAAACCAGCAATTTAGAGTGTATTGGATATTGGAGTTGGTATGAAGGGAGAACAATAGAGAGAGAGAGTGTGTGTATGTGTGTGTGTGTGGGTAGGGCGTAGAGTGCAGGGTGGAGATTGATTTCCTGGAAAATTTGGGGGGTGGAGAGTCGAATGAAGAGAAGAGAAAAACGGAGCACAATTACTTGAACTGTACGGCAGTAAGTAGGGCTGGTCGATGAAGTGACAATGCAAAAGAAAAGAATACTAAGAAATAGTGGGTTCTTATATTAGCAATTTGTTGAGGTGTGTCTGTGTATGTCTGTGTTCATATTTCTCGAATCACAGGTAGTCAAGGGCAGTCTGACAAGAGGCGGGCAGCCCATCTTTATTGGCTTTGCGCCGCAGTTAAGAGTAAAATTTATTTTGGGCTTCTCGTTATCCACCATTTATGTGTACTTGCATTTTGGGTTGAAAAACGAGTAGAGTTGGAAAAGAAAGTAAAATCCCGCACACCCGAAAAGGTGGGGTAAGTAGTGAAACAAACAGTCGTAGCATGAAATGTGGTGATCGATAGCTGCAAAACCATCCTTTTTTTGGCTCTATCTGAAACTAAACTTTTAGAAGAGGAATAGCGCATAAGGAGTTAGTGTTAGATATATCTTTCTTAGTGTTCTTGTTTATTGAATAACTTTCTTTATTTTGGTGCCACATCCATTTCACTCCAGGTCTTTATCTCTCTCCCTTTTTTTTTTTAGAAACAATTTAGATTTACTCTCTTTTTTCACGAACGGCAAGTGCATTGGCTCGATGGTTAATTAGTTAATGCAAAAACTTTATTTACCCCACACTAGGGGTGGTCGGTTCAAGAAATTTCTCTCCAGTGTGCAAAATAGGTTGTTATTGGTCGTATAAAAGTATTTTTAACACATATTAGGTTTATAAATTTTATACAGTGGTTCAAATTCTTTTAAGCTTGGCTGCCTTTGCACACACTATGTAATTAAAGTAGGTCTACAAAGTAACCATATGGCTTACGATAGGGCCTGAAGTTTGGGAAGGCAATCTCAGTCAAGGTCAAGGTCATTAAAAGCGAATTCACAACTTTAATTTAAATCTGTGTTTTTGTCTTTTCAACTCTTTATTCTCATATTCGTTCGAACCTTTTTAAACTTGGGTTCAGTCAGCCAGGATACTTGTTTCCACATTACAACCCCGGGTAACATCCATGGCTGTTTTTTTTTTCCCTTGTTAATACCCTAATGGCTGTTACTTGATTTCGTATTAAATGTGTTTTATCAATTTGTATTTTTTTTTTTTTTTTTTATAATTCTATTCGAGTTTGTATTATATAAAAAGAACAATGTATACAAAAAAAAATTTATTTCTTTGTTAGAACTATATACAGAATATATATAATTTCAAACTATTGCATTTTTTTTTAGTTGTATCAATTCTATTAAGTATATAAATCCAGTAAGAATTACTTGTAAAGAGTATAAGAAAAAATGGAACAAAATAAAATAATTACAAATATAATTATATAAGCTTATATAAATATATCTGTGATCATATTATTTAGTTACCCACCAATTTTTTTTTTTCACTTACTAAAATAAGATATAGTGATTTTAAATGATGAGGAATATGCGTTATCGTATTGAGGTATTGTTTAAGTACAATACAATAGGAAAACATTTTTAAAAACAGAATATTTATCACTGACAATATAACTATATCTATCTATATTAAATATTCTTGAATTAAATCTTTTAATCTTAACTGTAAATGGTTAATAAACAAACTACAATTCTATTCATTGGTATGATGAGATACATACAAAGTTTTGTATTTCGCTATTGGTCCATTCACTATCCAAGATCGCACTTGTAACACCGATCAACATAATATAACCTTTGTCGTATTTTCTTTTAAATATACGGCTGCAGCATTAATTTCAAGTTCAATAGCCGCTTCTAAGAGGAGCAAACATATTCACTTTTAGGGAGTCTACTCTGAAATAGAAACGATATGGTATGATAGAATAATGTTTCACGAATTAGTTCAATATTATTAATCATACCATTCATAATACAATGTTACACACATAATATACAATAGTAACTTTTACTGACTTTCCAAGCTAATCTAATCTAGTCTAGTCTAGTCTAGTCTAGTCTAGTCTAGTCTAGTCTAGTCTAGTCTAGCCGTCTATCAAGGTTTTCTTCCACATATGAAATTGATAGAACTGAATTTTAAGAAAAATATGAAATAGTTTCCATATAAGAGAATATAACAAGACATACAACTCTTCTTAAAGTAACCCTCTCTTCATTTCTATATACATATCCCTGTACTCCCTCGTTCTATTAGTCATTATTCATTATCTTATTATTTAACGTACTCGCTTTATTTTTCTATTACAGATTCATTGCTTTAAATGATTTATATTTTTAACTTTTTCATATTTTTAGGCTTTCTTGTTTAAGGATTTCAAAAAAATCTTAAAAAAATAATAATTATAGTACATTTATATTACATATTTGATTTTGTGTATTTGTTAATTCAATTAAAAATTTTAATTAAAATAAAAAAGACAATAATCATTTAACTTTTAATCAATCATATTTTTAGTTAAACTTAGAATAGAAACAGAGATTAATAACAATAATAATAAGAATAAAAATAATAGTAATAAAAAATAATGTTAAGAGTAATTACAAGAAATACAAGAAGTAATGTATTAAGAAGAGCTAATTTTATTAAATTATATTCTTCTTATCCATCATATACTCTTATTGATATGCCTGCTTTATCACCAACAATGACACAAGGTAATTTAGCAAATTGGGTTAAAAAAGAAGGTGATAAATTATCTGTTGGTGAAGTAATTGCAGAAGTTGAAACTGATAAAGCTGTAATGGATTTTGAATTTCAAGATGATGGTTATTTAGCAAAAATTTTAGTTCAAGATGGTGCAAAAGATGTTCCTGTCAATAAACCAATTGCTGTTTTTGTTGAAGAAGAAAGTGATGTTGCAGCTTTTAAAGATTTTAAATTACCATTAAACGAAGAATCAAAATCAAATGAAAAGTCTGAAAAGTCTGAAAATAATAAGACTGAAAAATTATCATCAACAAAAACAACAAAAACAGAAGCTGAAAATTTATCAAAAAATACTTCAGCTTCAAATTCAACTTTAACTACTGGTAATAGAATAATTGCATCTCCATTAGCTAAAACTTTAGCATTAGAAAATGGTATCGCTTTAAAAAATATTCAAGGTACTGGACCAAGTGGTAGAATTGTAAAGAAAGATATTGAATTATATTTAAGTTCCGAACCAACATCTTCTGCTGCTGCCGCTTCTAGTACTGGCACTACTATTTCAAGTGCTAAAGTTACTTCAACTTCTGGTGCCTCAGTTGTAAATAACGAATATGAAGACATCGAAATCAGTAACATGAGAAGTATCATTGGTTCTCGTTTATTACAATCAACTCAATCAATTCCTTCTTATATTGTTTCTTCTGATATTTCAGTTTCAAAATTATTGAAATTAAGATCATCATTAAACAATGACCCAACAAATGTTGCTAATTCTTCAAGTTTCTACAAATTATCAATTAATGATATTTTAATCAAAGCAATTTCTTTAGCAGTTAAGAGAGTACCAGAAGTTAACTCTTATTGGTTAGAAAATGAAAAAGTTATTAGACAATTTAAGAATGTTGATGTTTCAGTTGCTGTTGCTACACCAAATGGATTAATTACTCCAATTGTTAAGAATGCTAACTCAAAAGGTTTATCTTCAATTTCAAAAGAAGTTAAAGATTTAGTTAGCCGTGCTAAAATTAATAAATTAACTCCTGATGAATTCCAAGGTGGTACTATTTGTATTTCTAACTTAGGTATGAATAATGCCGTCTCTATGTTTACTTCAATTATTAACCCACCTCAATCAGCTATTTTAGCTATTGGTACAACAAAAAGAGTACCAATTGAAGATGTTGTAGCTCCAAATGGTATCTCATTTAATGATATTATTACTATCACTGGTACTTTTGATCATAGAACAGTTGATGGTGCTAAAGGGGGTGAATTCATGCGTGAATTGAAAAAAATTGTTGAAAATCCATTACAATTATTATTATAATTGCCCTATATATTTCAGCTTCCCTTTTTTTGTATATAAACTAAATAGTATTCCTTTTTCTGAAAAGAAACCTACAATATAAGATGTCTATTGTAATAAATATAATTATTTCTTATAACCAATATATCTAATATATATAATTAACCTTTTGAGATATATTTAACCATGTTAATTACTTACATTTATAGCTTTCAATTATCTGGTCTTACTTACGAATCATCTCGTTTCCGTAATTAAAATTAGAACTTGAAAAATTAATAAAATATTCATTTTTCACAATGGAATGAAGAATCAACAGTAACAAACAATATACAAAATGACCACTAATATATTGTCTAACGTTGTATAGCTACAGATTATATACCACCACCAGACGTTTATGGTAAACTAAATGTCACTAGATATATCGCCTTTGCAAAAAGAAGTTGTATCTGGTTTAACAACAGGCGCTTTAACTACTCTAGCAGTTCATCCTTTGGATTTAATTAAGGTAAGATTACAGTTATTAGCAACATCTAAACATTTAAATCATATTGGTTATCTTGACATCGTTAAGTCAATTTTTAAAGCTCCTAATGGGAAACCGTTAACAATACCAAAAGCGGTTATTGAATCATATCGTGGTTTGGGGATAAACCTATTGGGTAACACAGCAGCCTGGGGTTTATATTTTGGATTCTATAGATTAACAAAAGATATTATATATAACCATTATTTCTACAATGATTCATTTGGTATGAATGAAACCACTCAAACACTTATATCCCACGATCAGAAGATGACTTCCTTGATGTATTTATCCGCAGGTGGTATTAGTGGATTGGTAACTTCTGTTGTTACGAATCCTTTATGGGTAATAAAAACAAGAATTATGTCGACCAGTAAATACTCTCAAGGGTCATATACATCTACATTTAATGGTTTTAAAAGATTACTGACGGAAGAAGGAATAAGGTCATTATGGAGAGGTATGACACTGGCACTGTTAGGTGTTTCTCAAGGTGCTATTTACTTCATGGTCTATGATACTTTAAAATATAAGTATAGTTCAATGAGGAAATATAAGAATAATAATGATTTGGACAAGGCTGACTTAAATAATGATAAATTAAAAAATTCAGAAATAATTTCTATTACATCATTGAGTAAGATGATATCTGTTACTACTGTTTATCCGTTTCAATTATTAAAATCAAACATACAAAATATAAGAGTAAATCATAATCACTATACATTAATGAAGATATCAAGAATTATATATAATAATCATGGTTTATTGGGACTTTATAAAGGTTTATCAGCAAATTTAATTCGAGCAATACCGTCGACATGCATAGCATTCTGTATATATGAAAACTTTAGACATTGGATATAACAGGAGTTACTTGATGATTCCAATACATTTCCACAATAGAAACTGCATAACTACATGTAAATAGGGTATTATTATTGTCAAGAATATTAAATTTAATCAGTCTTCAAATTTTGGGTCTCTTCTCGAAATATGATAACAAGTAAATATTAAGTTAACTATTTTTGTATATGAAAATGAATAAAACTACAATTAATATTCTAAAATTTTCTTTTATTTTTCTATTTATAATATATTCGTATAAGTTATTGCCTTTTTATTAGGCAACTAATATTAACTAGATAGATAAATACAAATGGAAAAAAATCAGTTGCAAGGAGATGGGAAAATATAAATGATGGTAATAAAATAAGTAGTTAAAAGTTAATTCCTAACTTATTACATTTAGTAACCGAAGGTAGCTAATTTCTTAGCAGCTTCAGATTCAGCAGAAGCGGCGGTAGCAGCAGAGACCTTCTTGTTGAAAGCCTTCTTCTTAGCGTAGTATTCAGCAGATCTAACTTTTCTCTTTTCTTCTAATTTAGCAACAACATCTTCGTATTTCCAACCAACGGAAGAAGACAATTTGCTTAAAGTAGTGTATTTTCTACCTGGTTTTAATCTTAAAACTCTTAAAGCTTGTGGAACAACAACTCTCTTCTTCTTGTCATATGGAGGTGGAACACCTTCGAAGACCTTTAAACGTTCCATAGCAGCCTTACCACGAGCAGTCTTGTGAGCAACCATACCACGGACAGCCTTGTAGAAGATTCTAGATGGGGCTCTGAAATGGAATGGACCACGGGTCTTGTTGAAAGCGGTAGCTTTTCTTAAGTAGTCGTGGTACTTTAACTTGTTTCTGAAGAATTCACCAGAGATGTTTAAAGCTTCAGCTCTAACAATAACGATTTTTTGACCGTTTAATAGTTGTTTAGCAACAATAGAAGCCAAACGACCGACTAAATGGCCCTTACCTATTTAAATAAAACACGTAAAGTGTAAATTTGTTAGTAAAAGTATTCTATCTTACAATAATGAACAATGAAATAAAAAGTCAGCATAATGAGAATTAGTATAACTAAAAAGATAACATAACTTTAGCCACCTTCGAAATTTTCTACTCTTAGACTGTTAATAAGCATATATTATAATGAGGATCATATTGTGTTCTTTCAGCGACTGGGAGGGTCAAACTTGACTGATGCATGCATATTATATTTTAAATTGCAATCTCGTAATATATATATCTTAAATCCACTATAATAATACTCTTATTCACATGCAAATTAAGTATGGATCTTTATTTGTGCATGTCTCTTCTTATCTATAATTCTAAATTAGAGGCTAATTACTTTAAGTCATAAATATTCAATATCTTGATAATAGTTTCATTAATCTACGTACCATCAACGACGACAACTGGTTCGAAAGTAGACATTTCTTTAAGGTTGGTTGGTTTTCTCTTTCAATACCAAGATTAAGATAGATTACAAAAATATATATATATATATAAATAATAATTCAATTATACCCTTCCTCTATTATTATCAATATTGAATTATTGCTTTGTTGAAAAAAGTGTAAAACCTATTCTTCTTGGTGTACAGCTTAGTTTGACGAAATTTACCAACAGCATAACGAGGTACTTCACCAACTATAAGCTGTCCAGTGCTCTGACTCTATAATTGTCATATTAGTCCAGAAAGAATATAATTGTGATCTTACTTGGTAATGTTGTCGATGGATCCAATCCTTGCCAGCAGAAACCCTCTACCAAAAACAAATTACCGCTAAGTTGCCCTCAGCTTGAGAGTTAAATTTAGAGAGGTATTGAATACGTTCTGCCTAAAATCGGTTTCCTAGGGGGGAAATGCGTTCGTTAATGACCTCCAAGTTGTTTACAAATTCTCTCTACCTTCGGAGCATTGGAAAAAATGTAACGAATAATCATTATGAGGTGTTATCAAACTCAAAAAAATAAAATTTCTAGAAAATTTCATATTATTAAAATGTACGGATGATCTTTCTGTAAATTATAATGTGTGGGTTTATAGTCATAAGAATATTTACTTTATTATAAAATATTGTTATTTTTGGAAATGTATATGGTATACTAAAATTCATGTTCATTACTAGTAAAATGACTGATTCAAATATATAACATGAATAAGTATGCCGTCTATATCACTTAATATACTTAGATAAGTAAAACATTTTGAATGAAAATAAAAACGCAGTAACTCTTTATTCGAAGATTTCTATTTAATTATCTATGAATATGTGAATATATGATTGATAACAATAGGCGCCTAAATTATGATGTAATTAATCTTCATTAATCATGGATATTTTGGCACCGCTTGTATCCAGAATTAAGTCTTTGCCTAGCATCGGTTGCTCTTGTTTAGATTTTAAAGGTGAAGCAATCATGTTCTTAATATCATTCTGATCATTCTTAACAGCTGAGTTAGTTCCTGACTGAGGGAATGACGATAACCCAGAAGGGGTATTCGTTACCGAATTAAAATGTAAAAGATTCCACACATCTGGTGAGCTGCGTCCGTTTTGTGATTTTGCACTAGTTGGTGGATTTAGTGAATTTGAAGGAGCCATTAAATTTTTTTCATTATTATTCCCCATGCTAATTTGGGAAAGGGATCTCATATGATGTGTAGATCCTCTTTCGGGTGTATATGCTTCCATTGCAGTCACATGGAATGCTTTTGTAGGAGAATGCATCAAGCTGGTATGTGATGGCGATAAATGGCCTAAATTCGGTGAAAAAGATGGAGGTTGTGTGACAGATGGTGGTAGTAAAGAAGAGGTTGTTGATGATATTGAATTAGATCTCATATGGGTGGAAAGTGGTGGTAAATTATTAGAACGAGAAGAAATGGTGTTATTAGCTTGAATTATTGGTGAAGGACTATTTGTTGTTTGGTTTGAAACGGTATTTGGAATATTGCCAGATGCAGCAGTGAACGAAACTAATGCGCTATTTGTTGGGTTATGGTTACCGTTTAACCGTGTCAATGATACAGGCTGGGGTGGTAGCATTACCGTATTAGAATTAGTATCGTTTGAAATATGGGATGGAACTGAAGATTGAGTCATCGGTTGTTCTATTGGATACTGTTGTTTCAAACTAATCTCAGGGATAGATGTCATAGGATTGCTTAAAGAATGGGAATTGTCTTGATTTGATGATGGTAAATTATTATATTTAGACATGTACAATTGTAATTGTCTTGCTACGGAGGAACCCCTTCTAATCTTAGAAATTTTTCCAGAATTCCATTTATTCATAAAATCGTTTCTATAGTCGTCACTAATTTTCCACTTCATACCTTTACCAGGTTCATTAGCTTTTCTTGGAACTTTATCGAATGCTTTATTTAAAGATAAATTATGTCTGATAGAATTTTGCCAACCTGTTTTTGCGAATCTATAATATGCATAATTGGAGGAAATGTATTTATAAATATCAGACAAAGATATAATACCTTCGTTTGTTGATAAGATAGCTTGTGTAATCATTGTTGCGTATGAATGAGGAGGTTTAATATTTCTATTTTCATCACGAGATAAATCAGAAGCAAAATTAATAGAAGGTGGAAAATCTTGAGTTGTACTGTTACTGTATGATGTTGGAAAAGAATTTGAATTTGAACCTAAATCTGGTGATAATAGTAAACCCCCATTATTAATATTATGATTATTTTGATTCATTGATGCAGATGCTGAGGAAGATGTATTGTTACCATACATTTTAAAAGTTCTAATTTGATTTTGATTATTGTGATTATAACTATTTGATTGATTTATGCTATTTTGACGAGTCATTTGCTGTTCTTTGTTTGCAATATATTGTTGTATATTATCAGTATTTTGTTTATAATAATCAGAGTTTTTGATTATATCATTTAAAAGTTTACTATTTGATGAATTTGAAGTATCATACAAAAATGCTAATTTTGACATTAAATGATCTAAACAAGTTTGTAAAACAAAGGGATCTTGATCAGGTAAAATAATTATCATTTGTGTACCACCAATATCTAAAATTGTTCCTGATCTAATTGGAATTGGTGAACTATTAACTTGAACTCTTTTAAAATTTACTTTTGCACCATTTCTACCATATAAATATAATTGCCAACCACCAATTTGCATATTAAATTTTATTATTGCATGTTTTCTTGATACGACTTTGGCTGGACCTAAATCAATATTAATTTTTATATCTGAATCATTTGTTGAAATTGATTGATGGTTATCAGTTGTATTTCTACCAATTGAAATTTCTAAATCTTTTACATAATAAGTCCAATTATTACTTGAAATTTTAGCATAAGCTTGAATTTCAACAGCTAAATTATTATCATTTGAATAATCTTTTGAAACATTTGTATATTTCTCAGTTGACGATAACACTGAAATAATTGAATTTATTAAATGTTGATGTTGTTGTTGTGAATAGTTATTATTATATTTTTCGTTTCCATCATCATTATTATTAGTGTTATTGCTATTGTTATTGTTACTGTTACTGTTACTGTTACTATTATTACTATTAAAATTCATAGTTGATATGTTATTTACAATTTCACCCACTTCTATTTCTATTTCTGTGGATTATAAAAGGGAGATGAGTATGTATATGTATATGTATATATATATATATATATATATATATATATATATTATTGTCACTTTATTCAAATGATACTGACGAATCAAGTAAGTATGTATCCCCTCACTTATTCAATATATATATATATATATATAATTATATGTATATATAGTTACCTTGATAATAATATTTTACTATAATTATAATAATAATACAATTGTTCAAATGAATAATATTATGTATTTTTCATTTTTTTTCAATTTTTATTGAATATTTCATTTGTTTACTTTTCCAAAATATAAATTTTCAAATTTTTCAAAATCAAAACAAATCAAAAAAGTGAAAAAAAATGAAAAATGAAAAATGAAAAAAGAGAAATACTTCAATAATTTTTTTAAATTGCTTAAGAAATGGAGCACAAATGAAATTCTTTATTTGGTGGTACTCAGAAAGTACTTGAAAAGTAAAATGTAAGTAAGCTTGAAAAAAAGATTAGTGCATAAAATAGGGTTTCGTTTAAATAAGAAATATATTAAGTGCATAGTAACAATAGCAAAATGACCACGACGTGGTCGCTTGTCACGATTAATACGGTTTCCAAAGTATAGAATACAATAGAATAGAATAGTTCTTGTGAGCTTTGATCATTTTTACTTAATCTAAATATATATACAGGTGATCATGGGCGGCTTTTTTTTCCTTGTGTTCTTTTTTTTAGGGGGGACAGGGCTAGAGAAAAAATTAACGTCAAACCACAAAGTAAGTGGGTAGCAAGCTATGTAACTTCCATTTGTGTTTGTGTTTGTGTTTGTGTTTTACAACGTTATAATATAATATAATTCTTGCACTATTTCATGAAAATCTGGTCTGATCTCAGGAAATCATTTTTTCCTATGCGAAGAAGTAATAAATCATATGACTTTTAATTAATATTTTATCATTCATCGATCTTTTCATTATGTCAGATATTCGTTTATAAATAATCTGATATGAATCTTAAATGAAAAATGGTAGAGAGAGAAATTCGTGCATGGGGTCAAGCAACCTCTCTTTATAAAGTAACAAATATATAACCTTTTTAGAGTTTATCAACTTATTCATTCATTCTATTTATTTATTTTTAATACTGATCTTTTCAGTTTACTTTAATAATGTAATAAAGTTAGATTCAAGTTTAATTTACTTTCATTTTCTATCTTGAATTAACGTCTCTTCTCTCCTCTTTTCTTGATTCAACTGTGTACCTTTTCCTGTTTTCATAAGATATCAAATTTGAAAAATGTAAACTACTTATTAAGCAGAGCCAGTGAATCACTGTTAAGGAAAGCATCTGCAAAGTGCGCACTTTTTTTTTTTTCCTAGTCGTGTCCGAGCATTTCTTAGTTTCGAACATTTCAGATAAATTCCATCAACACAATTAAGCAATGCAATGGCTTAATTATTTCTTTATTTCCTTGTTACTTGTACCAATTTCTCCTCTCTGTTGATTCTTTTACTTTACTTCGAATTCATTAAAAATTTATGTATTAAAGAATGAAAGCTTTTATAACATTAAACAGGTAACAAATAACATTAAGATTGGTAAAACATTTTCGGATTATATTGAAATTTGAGAAGAAATATACATATAGATCTAAGAATTGTGCATTTACAAAGCCGATTAGTATTTAATATTCATAATCATTATTCTAAGTCGATACCCATATAATTCAATATATCATCAGGGGAATTTTTTTTTTTATAATCACTTATATTATTGGGTTATTTTAGTAGTGCGGTTCGTTACAAATTTTGTGTGTGTGTGTGTTCTTAAAGAGAAAACTAGATAAAGAACATATACAAAAGTAGAAGAAGAAAAGCGTTTGAAACTATTTAAAAGGTTTTATCATATTTAAAAACTCTATAAAAATGATATCCTCAGACAATCAAAATAAAAGTGCTGGGAGAAACCCTACCGATGCTAATGAAAGTACAAGTACAAATACAATTGCAGCAAATACAAATACAAACACAAGAACAAATAGTAATAATAAACTACTTTCGCAGAAAAGAAGAAGAGTAACAAGAGCTTGTGATGAATGCCGAAAAAAGAAAGTAAAATGTGATGGTCAGCAACCATGTATTCATTGTACTGTATATTCATATACTTGTACATATAATAAACCAACAAAGAGATCATTAACATCACCAATCGCAAATGTTAATACAACAAATGATTTATTATCGACAAATAACACTGGTAATAATAATAATCCTGTAAATAAAAAATTGAAATTGAATCAAAAAAATAATTCAAATAATGAAAAATATAAAATTTTATTAAATAATTTATTACCACAGTTGACAGACGTCGATTCAATGGATGTAATAAATTTTTTAAGTATTTTTAATAAAAATCAAATTAAAAATAAAAGTAATTCAAACTTTATTCAAAATTTAACTGATTCAATTGTAGAGTATAATATATTGCCACCAAATTTACATTTAACAAATAGGAATTTGAATTCTACAATTTCAAATTTACAATCACAAAATATCGCATATAACAGAACTACCAATACACCAAAATCAACACAATTTCATGTTATTGAAAATATTGATGGTTCTATTCAAACACCGATTGGTAGAGAAATTAAAATTATTTTACCTCCAAAAAAGATTGCTTTATTATTTATCAAAAATGCTTGGGATCAATGTTGTGTTTTACTAAGATTTTATCATAGACCATCATTTATTAAACATTTTGATTCTTTATATGAAACTGACCCAGAATTTTATTCTGATGTACAAATGCAATTTTTACCTTTATGTTATTCAACAATAGCTGTGGGGATATTATTCTCTAAAAATAATGAATTTAAATTAACGACAAGTTCACCGGTTGTTCTAAATAATGATACTAATGATTCTAATAATGATGTGGATGGATTAACTGAAGCATATTTACAAGATGATGGGTATACTTATTTTATTGCAGCAAGAAAATTAATTGATATTACAAATGCAAGAAATTTAAATTCAATTCAAACTATTATTATGTTATTCATATTTTTGCAATGTTCCGCAAGACTATCAACATGTTATTCTTATATCGGAGTTGCAATGAGAAGTGCTCTTAGGGAGGGTTTACATAGGGCCATAGATCCAGCTACAACGAACTTGAACCCAATTCAAATTGAAATGAGGAAAAGAGTTTTTTTTACCATTTATAAGTTGGATATTTACGTTAATACCATGTTGGGATTACCAAGATCACTTTCTTCTGATGACTTTGACCAAGTTTTACCAATTGAATTATCTGACGAAAATATAACAGAAGAAGGGCTTTATCCAGAATTACAAAAAGATTCACTTTCAAGTGCGGGTATTGCTAATCAACATACGAAATTAACATTAATATTATCAGAAATTACTAAGAATTTATATTCAATAAAGAAAACTAATAATATTATATCACATGACGCTGTAACAAGTCTGGAATTGAAGTTACAAAGTTGGGTAGATAATTTACCGAAGGAGCTAAAACCTGGTTTGCGTAATTTACCACCAAAATATGAAAGAGCAAACAGGCTATTACATTTGTCTTTTCTTCAAATTCAAATTATCTTGTATAGACCATTTATCCATTACTTATCCAAAAATTTAAGTACAAAGCCTGACACATTATCTCTACAAAGAGCTAAAAATTCAATTACAGTCGCAAGGACCGTTATCAATTTGGTACAGGAAATGTTATCCAAAAACATATTAACAGGATCTTATTGGTATGGTAATTATACAATTTTCTTTTCCGTTGCAGGTTTATTATATTATATTCATGAAGTACAACCAACAACTAAAGAAGATGCTCAAGAGTTTTATGAAATTTTAAAAGATGCAGAAACTGGTAGAAACCTGTTATTACAATTAAAAGATTTAAGCTCAGCTGCTAATAGAACTTATAATCTGTTAAATAAGTTGTTTGAAAGATTGAATTCAGAGACTATCAAACTAACTATATTGAATGACCAAAGGAAAATTGTAAAGTTTTCTCAAGAAGAACGTACCACCCCTAATGAAACCAATCTTTCAGATGATACCAAATTTACTCCATTATCAGATACTTTAGTTCACACTCCGTCGCCAGTACCTTCAAATAAAATGAATATATTGCCACAAAAACCTGTTAGCAGTATTAATAGTGCAGATATCAATAATAGTAAAAATGATTTAGACGTCAATATTAAGACGAAACCTGAAATAAACAATATCCCAATGGGTATAACTGAACAATTCATGAACATCGATGCGGTAAATAAACTAGAGACACTATTTAATCTCGATGAACTCAATGATACTACTAAACAAGAAAGTTATTCAAATCAAGAAGATATTAATAGGCTTAAATTGGAACCATTGGATAATATTTCACTTTTACAAGATAGTAGTGATAATAATTTACCAAATGTTCCTATTAATACATATGTTAGAGATATCTTTGATCAATTAGGGCTCTCTTTCTATGACAATATTAACCAAAACCTAACTAACTGATAAAAAGAATATCATTTAAATGTAGAGTTTTATATAGGGCTGTTATATAATTATGTATATATAATTATAGTTATTTCAATTTTTTTTTGGTGAGAGAGATTTTTTTGTTAGGCAATAAAGAAGGATTTAATATTTTTATTTGGTTGATTTACATCTAGTGTTTTTTTCTGCTTAGATGCATTCCATTTCAAACTAAACTTTAAAACAAATAAGAAAATGCATCTTGAAAAAACTTTATTCCTACCCTTTCTTAACTAATTTAATATTTATTTATCTGCTATTGTTCCTCAGGGAAAAACATAATAATAAATTTTACTTAACCCTGAATCATCAACTTAAAATTAAAAACCAACATCAGATCTATTCAGTATTAGTGGGAATAGGCAAGGTTTCTTGACTAGCTATAGTATCGAATACCGCTTGAAGAAAAAATAGCCTTAGTCATCTGAAAAATTCACGAAGTCTCAACTTTCAATATATAAAGCCGAATGAAATTAATTTTAATAAATAACTAAATTTATCCATCATTGAAAAGAAACAGAACCACCTAAAGTTCTAAAATGCAGTTAGAGTTTACCTTAATCTCATATCTTGCAAATGTCGGTGTTAATGATGAAGTGGCCGATGTTATAATACAAGAATTGGCAGATAAAATCAATTCAAAAGAAGTGAAGTTGATTGATGTTGTTCTAGCGCTTAAGGATGAATTCATTTCTGAAGAAGAAATAAAAAGACAAAAATCACTACACTGTTTATCGAGAGTTTTATCTAATTTAGATAAAAATCGCTTGACAACAACTGAAGTTTCTGTTATTTTTAACTTTTATTCTTCTAAAATTTCTGAGCAAAATTTGATGACTGACATTTTTGATGGGATGCATTCCTTATTACAAATGGACGCTATTTCTCAAGAAAACATAATGGCGGTAATGAACATAATTTGTGATGACTATGAACCCACTAAATTTTTAACTCCAACTAGATATCAATCGTTTAAGATATTGGAAGCAATTTATACAAAGAACAAATCTGTGCTTATTTCGAAGTCTGAAATTTCATCTTTATTTGTTAAGACATTTCTGAAGATTGCTATGGGAGAAAAAGATCCAAGAAATTTAATGATGTCATTTACATTGAATAAGAATATTAGCTCCAATTTTAAAGACATATCTTCTGTAAAGGAAGAGCTATTTGATGTGTTATTTTGCTATTTTCCAATTACTTTTAAACCACCTAAAAATGATCCATATAACATTTCTACCAATGATTTAAAAATTGCTTTGAGATCAGCACTGTCTTCCACACCGATCTTTGCGGAAGATGCTTTTAGCAATCTAACTGATAAATTAACAGCATCATCTCCAACTGTCAAAAACGATACTCTTCAAACTTTAAATGCTTGTATTAAAAACTTCAAAGGTGAAAGCTGCTTAAAAGAATGGTTACCAATATGGGGCGCATTAAAGTTTGAATTGATGCATAATGCTGAAGGGGGTGAAATTGGTCTCGAAAATACATTAGAAAGTCCACACTCACCTCAGCAAGAAGTTACAAATTATCAACTGTCTCTGGATGTTTTGAAATCATTAGCTGTTGTATTATCTGAGTTCGATCACTTAGCTTTTGATAAATTTTTTTTCCATATACTAGAAGAATTGAAAGCCAACTTTAAATACAACAAGGATTTAAAACAAAGTTCCTCTGTGCTTGCTTCATTAGCAAGAGCTAATAACTACACTTTTGATAAAGTTATTTCCAATACGTTTCCATTGTTTATCGAGAATACTTCTGATACCAATGAATTAAAATTGACAATAATGAATCTATCATTTTTCTTTGATGCTTATATTTCTGTGTTTGGTTTTAATAGTAAACATTCCAATGAAGAAACGATTACTGATAATCAAATGAGCTCATACAAAGATGATATATTAATGCTTTTAAGTAAAGCTCTAACTGGAAGCTCACCAGCTGAAGTCACCCTTAGAACTTTAGCTATTATTCAATTCACCGTATTAGTCAAAATGAATGGTTATCTTTTAAAAGAAGAAATTGCCCTTATTGTTCAATACTTTTCTGAAACCATATTAACAGATAGCAATAAGAATATTTATTATGCTACTCTCGAAGGGTTAAAAACTATAAGTGACATAGATGAAGAAATTGTATTTGAGGTATCCTTAAAAAGAATGCTAAATTTATTACCTAATAACTCTGAAGAGCAAATAAATATAAATAATGATCAAGTTATAACTAAAGAAGTGATTCTTAAAGTAATTTTAGACTATACTACATCAAAACAATGTCTAATTAAAGAAAGTATACTTGGAATATCTGACAAGTTATGTATTGTGGCTGCTGAAGAAAATTCAAACATTTATTCATTCTTACTCATCTCAACACTGTATTCATTATTTGAGAATAACATTAAATTACTCTCGGAAGATGATGCATCAATTATAAAAAAACAAGTTCATGAGAAATTATTAAATGTTGCACAAAACTATAAATCTGTAGTGGATGATAATCTTAATTTAACACTTTTATCAACTGTATTATTTTTTGTCAACTTAAAGAGCAGCAGAGCAAATGATCAAAGTGAGTTGGAAAGATACAATACTTTATTTTTAGATGAGTTTAAGATATTCCAAAAACCCTCACGTTTAATTATTCCTTACGTCAAAATAATCTCTGGTTTGGATAAAAGCTGTTTATTTGATTACATTTTGGGACATTTCAGGAGTTGTTATATTCTATTAAAGCAATTTTCTGATAATATTTCAGAATTTGAAAAAGTTGGATACCTTGAATTTTTAATGGTTGTATCCAATAAATGGATAAATGATAATAGTCTTGATGAATTTTTCCACTGGGATGATCTATCAGTGAAAAATTTAGAAATTCAAACCTGGATTACTAAAGGATTAGTTATGAAAAATTCGAATGCTTCTCAAAATATTTTAAATAGATTCATTTCTTTATTAGGGAATAAAGATGTTGGATCTTCCGTTTCTAAACTTTTTGAGATATTTGTTGTCGATATAAACTCATTTTCAACCTTCAGAGGAATTTCTTGGTGCAACAATACTAAGATCTTATATAAGCAAAAGTTTTTTGGTGATGTTTTCAATTCACTGGTGCTTGGATATAAAGAAGAATCTGAAGTCTTGATTAAGAGTAATTATTTAACTGCATTATCGTTAATCCTAAAGCATACTCCTGATACATTGATAGAGCCATTCATGAAGGAATTATTACCACTTTTATTGCAAGCGTTGGATATGTCTAATGCAGAAGTCAAAATATCGTCTTTGGAAACTTTGAAAAACACAACCGAAAAGAATACTGCTTTAGCAACAGAGTATTTCCATACATTAGTTCCAATGCTGTTAAAACTACTGAATCCTGATCATTCCAACAATATTATCGTAAAAGTATTGTCCCTTGAATTTCTTCAGTTATTATCTTCTGTTGTACCATTAAATTATTCAATTGCTGTCAAAAATACTGTTTTACAGGCATTAATCCCAACTCTTGACGATAAGAGAAGGATAGTTCGTAAGCAATGTGTTGATACACGACAAACATTTTTTGAATTGGGACAAGTCCATAATGCTTAATTATTTTATTAATTAAAAATGTATATGTTATCTCAAGTTTCATGGTAATAGTAATATACATCTATTTAATGAATGCTAATACATAGACGTACTCACATAATAAACATGCATATATCTATATATATATATATTGATTATAAACGATTCTCTTTTATTTTTATTTAATTAATGCTAATATATTATTTAGTAACCGTCCTCATCACTTGAGTCTTCTTCATCACTTAAACCCACTGGTGCCAAACCTGGTGTTAAACCAACATATCTTGTATCTTTAATTGCTTTTCTACCTCCAAGTTCCTCTTCTTTGAATTCTTTTTTCTTTAATCTTCTTTTTTTACTTCTATCAAAGTGTTTACTATTGATATAGTTATTTAGAATATATTGTTGTACTTCAGCCATTTCCTCTTGTTCGTCTTCTTCCATTTCCCATGATCTTGCCTTATTGACATTTCTGTTAATTAAACTATTTAAATATTTTTTTTCTTTCACTGTCAAAGTACCTTCTTTTTTATGTTTTTGTAGAATCTGTATTTTAGCTTTTTGTTCAAATTCTTCATTCTTTAATTTATTAGCTTTAATTTTACGTTTTTTCAATTCTTTACTCTTTTTTTTAATCTTAAAAGTATCTTTTTCTTTTAATTCTAAAATTTTTTTTAAATTTTGATCTATTAATTGTGCTTTTGAACCTTTTTCATTTCTACTCTTATTTGTTTTGCTTATATTTTTGGAACCAATTTTACTTGCACCAGGTAATATATTTGCAAGTAAAATATTTACTGCATTAGTTGCTTGGAACTCAGTTGATTTGGAAAACGAAGACATATCCCTACTTAATACAATTTGTCTACACACTCTATCTAAAATCTTTAATGATGCTACTATAATTGTAAATATACTTATAGATATATACATATCTGATACCATCATTAAATACAGAAATTTCACCTCATCTCATCGCATTGCTTTCAATGCAAAACCTTTTTGCCAATTTTTTTCAATTGAAAATTTGTTCATTTATGAATCATGTGACCACCTGTTTACCCGGATCAACATTTTCGAAATTTAAATTTTTTTTTCGTGAATTTTTGTTAAATTTTAAAAAATAAATAATTCCAAAATAATTAACTTTAAAAATTAAGATAATTGCTAAATTGGTTTATTTTACTGGTGGAAAAAGTTGAAGAAAATAAAATACAAAAGATAAATTAAGACGTTTTGTATAAAAACAATTACGTATTACAAAACAAAAATCATATTCTAATCATTTAAGAGATTATTAAGTTAAAATAAGATAGTTTGCTTTTGTTGTTATATTAAATAGAATTTTTTTCTTCTTCATTAAAAATAAACAATATTTAATATCTCATAGTTGTCCAATACTTAAGAATCGATAATGAGTTCAAACGTGGCGGTTGCAGTTAATTTAACAAACCAGACACCATTACCAGATGTTGATTCTTCAAAAAATGTTAAAATTGAAGAAGTTGTTAATATTACAATTCCTCATCCAAATTCAAAAGAACAATTAGATCAATTATTATATCGTTATAAGGCGATATTAGATTATCCACAAGATAATAAAGTTGAAATTTCAGCGATTGAAAAAGTTTTACAAACAGTTTCTGAAGAACAAGATGAATATATTGAAAAATTAGAAAAATTAAGAGAAAAAACATCAAATGGAATTGATTACGATGATGCTGTATTAGAAAAACAATTATTAGCATTAAAATTATTAGAAAAAGATGTTGATGTTCCAGATGAATTATTCGATAGTTTAGAAAGTATGACTGAATTAACTGAAAATTTAACAAATAATGATAATAATGTTAATACTTTAGAACCAATAAAAATTACTTTAGATTTTGATTCAAAAGCAAAAGCGTTTGGATTATATTCCAAATTTTCAAATATTCCAGAAACAAAATTAGGACATTTTAAAACTGAAACAACAATTTCATCCTCAATTGCTAAAAGAATTGGTGAGTTAGAAAGACTTCCTGCAAATTTAGGTACATATTCTTTGGATGATTCTTTAGATTTTATTACCAAAAGTGATACCTCTACAAGAATCGATAGCCTGAAATTGAAAGCTTTAATTGAATTAAAATGTTTAAAATTGTTAACAAAACAAAAATCTTTAAGAAAAAAACTGTTAAATAATGTAACAAACCAAGCACATCATTCAATCCCAGAATTTCGTGATTGTCCATTTACAATGGCAGCTCAAAGATCAGTACAAGTTAGAAGTAAAGTAAATGTACCACAAACTGTTAGATTAGCAGAAGAATTAGAAAGACAGCAACTATTAGAGAAAAGAAAGAAGGAACGTAACTTACACATGCAGAAAATGAATGGTATTATTGAAAGTGTACAAACACAACAAGAAGATAAATGGACACGTCGTGATCGTTGCGCTCAATTTGGTAGAGTTACATTTTCATTACACATTCAAATAGAAAAAGAAGAACAAAAGAGAGTTGAAAGAACAGCAAAACAACGTTTGGCTGCCCTAAAATCTAACGATGAAGAAGCATATTTGAAATTACTAGATCAAACAAAAGATACTAGAATCACTCAGTTATTAAGACAAACAAATAGTTTCTTGGATTCATTAGCAAATGCTGTTAGAGTCCAACAGAACGAAGCAAAGATATTAGAAGGTGAAGAAATTGCTCCAATTACTGATGAAGAAAGAGAAAAGATAGATTATTATGAAGTTGCTCATCAAGTAAAAGAAAAAATTGAAAAACAACCAACTACATTAGTTGGTGGTACATTAAAAGAATATCAACTTCGTGGTTTAGAATGGATGGTATCTTTATATAATAATCATTTGAATGGTATTTTAGCAGATGAAATGGGTTTGGGTAAAACTATTCAGTCTATATCATTAATCACATATTTAACAGAAATAAAACAAGAAAGAGGTAAATTCTTGGTTATTGTTCCATTATCTACTGTTACTAATTGGACATTAGAATTTGAAAAATGGGCTCCAAGTCTGAACACAGTTATATACAAAGGTACACCAAACCAAAGACGTGCTCTTCAAAATCAAATAAGAATAGGTCAGTTTGATGTCGTATTGACAACATACGAATATATTATTAAGGATCGTTCTTTATTAGCAAAAATAAATTGGGCTCATATGATTATCGATGAAGGTCACAGAATGAAGAATGCCCAATCTAAGTTATCATATACAATTCAACATTATTATCGTACTAAAAACAGATTGATTTTAACTGGTACTCCATTACAAAATAACTTACCTGAATTATGGGCATTATTAAATTTCGTTCTACCTAAGATTTTTTCTTCTGCTAAAACCTTTGATGATTGGTTCAATACACCTTTTGCAAGCACTGGTGGTCAAGAGAAATTAGAATTAACAGAAGAAGAAACATTACTGATTATTAGAAGATTACATAAAGTCTTAAGACCATTTTTACTTCGTAGATTGAAGAAGGAAGTTGAAAAAGATCTACCGGATAAAATTGAAAAAGTTATTAAATGTAAACTTTCTGGGTTGCAACATCAATTATATCAGCAAATGCTTAATTACAATGCATTATTTGTTGGTGCAGGTACTGACGGTGCCACTAAAGCTGGTATCAAAGGTTTAAATAATAAAATTATGCAATTGAGAAAAATTTGTAACCATCCATTTGTTTTTGATGAAGTTGAAGGTGTTATTAATCCAAGCAGAGGTAATTCTGATTTATTATACCGTGTTTCAGGTAAATTTGAACTTTTAGATCGTATTTTACCAAAATTTAAGGCTAGTGGTCACAGAGTTTTGATGTTTTTCCAAATGACTCAAGTTATGGATATCATGGAAGATTTCCTAAGAATGAGAGATTTGAAATACATGAGATTGGATGGTACTACTAAAGCAGATGAAAGAACGGATATGCTAAAAGAATTCAATGCTCCTGACTCCGATTATTTCTGTTTCTTGCTATCTACAAGAGCAGGTGGTTTAGGTTTAAATTTACAAACTGCCGACACTGTCATCATTTTTGATACTGATTGGAATCCACATCAAGATTTACAAGCTCAAGATAGAGCTCATAGAATTGGTCAAAAGAATGAAGTTAGAATTTTAAGACTGATTACAACAGATTCTGTTGAAGAAGTTATTTTAGAGAGAGCTACGCAAAAATTAGATATTGATGGGAAAGTTATTCAGGCAGGTAAGTTTGATAATAAATCCACAGCTGAAGAACAAGAAGCATTCTTAAGAAGATTAATTGAGAATGAATCATCTAAGGATGATAGAGAAGATGACGCAGAATTAGATGCAGAAGAATTAAATGAAACTTTGGCACGTAGTGAAGAAGAAAAGCTATTATTTGATGAAATTGATAAAGAAAGGATTGAAAATGCTAAAATTGAGGCTAAATCATTAGGTTTAAAGAAAGTTCCTAATAGATTAATTCAAGTTGAGGAGTTACCTTCTGTATTTCATGAAGATATTAAAGTTCATTTGCAAACTGAACCTGTTACAGTTGGTAGAATCAGAGAAAAGAAGAGAGTTTATTATGATGATGGTTTAACGGAAGAGCAATTTTTACAAGCAGTAGAAAATGAAAATATCACGTTAGAAGAAGCAATTGCTACTAGACGTAGTGCAAGAGAAAGAAGAAGGAAACGTAATGTTACCTCAGACGAAGTCGATGAAGATGGTGATACTGATCTTGATACTATTGGAAATACTCCTGATATAGATATGAATAATGATGATATCCCATCAAACACAGCAAGTGCTACGACTGTTAATGATGAAATTGAAGAAATCAAGACGGAAGTTATTCCAAAGAAGAAACCAGGCCGTAAAGGTAGGAAAAAGAGAACTGTTCAAGAAATATCAACAATTGATCATTTAGAAGATTCTATAGAAGCTAATTCACTTGGTAATGATGAAATTATTGAAGAACCTGAATTAAAGAGACCAAAATTAAAAATTAAATTAAAATTAGGTAGACCTAAAAAGGAATCAATTGTTGAAGAAGAAAAATTAGTTGTAGATGAAACACCATTAGTTGAAGAAACATCAAAAACAACACCTGGTAAAAGAGGTAGAAAACCAAAAAATAAGAAAATCATTAATGAAGAACAATCAAAAGAAAGTAAAGAATCATTTACTGAAAAAATTAATGAATTACTCTTGGAAATGAATAAACAAATTGATAAAACTGATTCACATCAATTAACGTCAATTTTTGAAAAATTACCATCAAAGAAATTATATCCTGATTATTATCAATTAATTGAAAAACCATGTTCAATTGAATCAATTTTTAAGAATGTTAAAAAGAATAATATTTATTCAACAATTGATGAAATTGCAAAAGATTTTAAAATTATGTTTGAAAATGCAAAATTTTATAATGAAAAGGATTCATGGGTTTATAATGATGCTGTTGCATTGGATAAATTTGTTTCTGAATGGTTTAAAAAACATTCAAAATAGTAAGATGTAAGCAACTGTAACAGTATATATATATATATATATGAACCACCCACATAAATAAGATAAGATAAATAAATAACTTCATAGAGTTGTAACAGTAAACAAAAGATATCATATTAGCAAATGAAAAGAGAACCAATTAGAATAATGAGAGACTTGTATATGTTACTTCCACTTTCTGTCAACCAATAATGTCCATAGCCGATCTGTGGTGATCCCTAAGTGAGGGTAAACCTAACGAATAATCTCAATTTCTCCTCAATTTTCTCGCACAAACTCTCATGATTATCTTTCCTGTTTCTTCCGGTCCAATCTAGCAAAAGCGCCCATCGCAACTTGAATCACCAAAAAGACACAGACTCATTCATTGCATACTAACGAACCAATTGACAATAGTAGATGTAATAGGAACAATAACAAATAACAAGTAACAAATAACATCTCAATTTCGTTATGGTATCCTTACTATCCTTACTATTAGTTTCTTACTTTCCCACCTTACGGCGTCTATTCTTTCTGCATCTTTGAAGGTTTCTCATTAGTCATTTACCTTTAGTTTAAATTTTAAAGGCATTTTCATTCAATTTTCAATAGAAAATTATGATTGAATAATCGGTTTACACAAAGATGAAGGATTTCCTAATTTTTTTCTATTTTTTTTTTTTTTAAGCTTAAACTTTAGTTTTTAATATATAAATAAAGAAAGGGGTTCGTTAGAATTAAATAATAAGGATTTATTTGTTATTCTGTTCTGAATTCTATAAATCCAATTTGTGATCTTTTGTAGTATATATATATATATATATTTGAATCTTTGTACTATTTTTGAATAATTTATTTTTTATTTGAAAACAAAAAAAGAATAAGAGGAAAATAACTAGTACAAATAAATACAGAATAATCATATTGGTAAAATTTAAGGGATTTTTAATATATACCATTTCGTTTACGTATTGATTTAATTTATAACTAAGAATAAAACAAGTTAACATATAAATATATTTCCTTTCATTAAAAATTTAAAAATAAAAGCAATAACAATAACAATAACAATAACAATAAAATGTTAAGAGCAATTTCTTCTGTATCTTCAATAAATACAACAAGAAGATTACTCTTAAATTCAACAATTAAAAAAGTTCCAAGTATATTAATAAATAATAAAAAATGTTATTTTAGTTCAAATACACAAGATGAATTTATGTCAACATCAAATGCAAATTATATTGATGAAATGTTTGAAGCATGGAAAAATGATCCAAACTCTGTTCATGTTTCATGGAATGCTTATTTTAAAAATATGAAAAATTTAAATATACCTGCTTCAAAAGCATTTCAAGTACCACCAACATTAGTTGGTACACCAACTGGTACTGAAAATATACCATTAGGTAGTGGTTTATCAAGTAATGTTGACGAAAATGTAATGACTCATTTAAAAGTTCAATTATTATGTAGAGCATATCAAGTTAGAGGTCATTTAAAAGCAAATGTTGATCCATTAAAAATTTCATTTGCTGATGATAAATCAAAACCACTTTCACGTGAATTAACAATACAATATTATGGTTTTACTGAAAATGATTTAAATAGAGAAATTAATTTAGGTCCAGGTATTTTACCAAGATTTGCAAAAGATGGTAAAACTAAAATGACATTAAAAGAAATTATTGATCATTTAGAAAAATTATATTGTACTTCATATGGTATTGAATATACACATATTCCATCAAAAGAAAAATGTGAATGGTTAAGAGAACGAATTGAAATTCCGACTCCATATAATTATTCTTTAGAAGAAAAAAGACAAATTTTAGATAGATTAGCTTGGGCAACATCATTTGAATCATTTTTATCAAGTAAATTTCCAAATGATAAAAGATTTGGTTTAGAAGGTTTAGAATCTGTTGTACCAGGTATTAAAACTTTAATTGATCGTTCTGTTGAATTAGGTGTTGAAGATGTTGTTTTAGGTATGGCTCATCGTGGTAGATTAAATGTTTTATCAAATGTTGTTCGTAAACCAAATGAATCAATTTTTTCAGAATTTAAAGGTACAAGTACTAGAGATGATATTGAAGGTTCTGGTGATGTTAAATATCATTTAGGTATGAATTATGAAAGACCAACAACATCTGGTAAACATGTTAATTTATCATTAGTTGCAAATCCATCACATTTAGAAGCACAAGATCCTGTTGTATTAGGTAGAACAAGAGCTTTATTAGATGCAAAAGATGATTTAGAAAATAAAACAAAAGCAATTGGTGTTTTATTACATGGTGATGCGGCTTTTGCTGGTCAAGGTGTTGTTTATGAAACAATGGGATTTGAAACATTACCAGAATATTCAACTGGTGGTACAATCCATGTGATTACAAATAATCAAATTGGTTTTACAACAAATCCAAGATTTTCAAGATCAACTCCATATCCATCTGATTTAGCAAAAGCAATTGATGCACCAATTTTTCATGTAAATGCAAATGATGTGGAAGCTGTTACATACATTTTTAATTTAGCTGCTGAATGGAGAGATAAATTCCATTCTGATGCAATTATTGATGTTGTTGGTTGGAGAAAACATGGTCATAATGAAACTGACCAACCTTCTTTTACTCAGCCATTAATGTATCAAGAAATAGCAAAACAAAAATCGGTAATTGATGTTTATTCTAAACAATTAGTCGACGAAGGAACTTTTAGTAAACAAGATATTGATAACCATAAACAACAGATCTGGGAAAAATTTGAAGAAGCTTTTGATAAAGCTAAAGATTATAAACCGTCACAAAGAGAATGGTTAACTGCTTCTTGGGAAAATTTTAAATCACCAAAAGAACTAGCAACTGAAATTTTACCTCATAATCCAACAAATGTAAAAGCCGAAACTTTGAAAGATATTGGTAGGTTAATTTCTTCTTGGCCTCAAGGTTTTGAAGTCCATAGGAATTTGAAGAGAATTTTAAACAATAGAGGTAAATCTGTTGAAACTGGTGAAGGTATTGACTGGTCAACTGGTGAAGCATTAGCATTTGGTTCATTAGTTTTAGAAGGTTACCAAGTTAGAGTTTCTGGTGAAGATGTTGAAAGAGGTACATTCTCTCAACGCCATTCTGTATTACACGATCAAAATTCCGACGCTATTTACACACCATTGAAACATTTAAATGAAAACCAAGGTAAATTTACTATTTCAAATTCATCTCTATCCGAATATGGTGTTATGGGTTTTGAATATGGTTACTCATTAACTTCTCCAGATTATTTAGTTATGTGGGAAGCTCAATTTGGTGATTTTGCTAATGCTGCTCAAGTCATTATTGATCAATTTGTTGCCGGTGGTGAACAAAAATGGAAACAACGTTCCGGTTTAGTTTTATCTTTACCTCATGGTTATGATGGTCAAGGTCCAGAACATTCTTCTGGTAGATTGGAAAGATTCTTACAATTAGCTAATGAAGATCCAAGATATTTCCCATCTGATCTAAAATTACAAAGACAGCATCAAGATTGTAATTTCCAAGTCGTATACCCAACAACTCCAGCTAATTTATTCCATATTTTAAGAAGACAACAACATCGTCAATTTCGTAAACCATTAGCTTTATTCTTTTCCAAACAATTACTACGTCATCCATTAGCCAGATCTAACCTAGAAGAATTTACTGAAGGTGGATTCCAATGGATCATTGAAGATATTGAACATGGTAAGACTATTGGTACAAAAGAAGAAACAAAGAGGTTGATATTGATGACTGGTCAAGTTTATACTGCTTTACACAAGAAGCGTATAGAATTAGGTGATAAGACTACCGCTTTCTTAAAGATCGAGGAATTACATCCTTTCCCATTTGAGCAACTACGTGATAGCATCAATTCATATCCAAATCTTGAAGAAATTGTATGGTGTCAAGAAGAGCCATTAAATATGGGAAGTTGGTCATATGTCTCACCAAGATTGCAAACTACTTTGAAAGAAACCGAAAGTTACAAGAATACTGTCGTTAGATATTGTGGTAGAAATCCAAGTGGTGCTGTTGCAGCTGGTTCTAAATCATTGCATTTGGCCGAAGAAGATGCATTTTTAAAGGATGCTTTCAACCAGTCTTAGAATTTTCATGTAATTATTATCCGTATTAATTTTTATATTAATTTCTTATTTATTTATTTCCATCTCTGTATCAAATAGTTTTCTGCCATATATATATATATTTGTATTTATTATCCCTTACACTAATATTCTATTTCAATATTATCCATTTAATTGTATTATTTCACAATAATTAATTCTTCACTTAATCTAATAACCATTTTATTCCATTTACAGGATGATTTACTGGTTCTCTTTATACCCATTAGTGATAAAGAGATCGGCGATATTACATAAAAAATAAATCTGGAGAAAATCATATTTTAGATTTTTGGTATAAAAAGGGGAACATTTTAACTAAAATATAATGAAGAAACAATTCTATCAATTATTTATTTTTACTTCAACTGAATAATCAAACGGTATCGAAAACAAGAGGTATTTTGTCAACGCAAACTATCTTAATATTATCTTTTAAAAATCAAATTGAGCATTATAATGTCTACACCAAGAACCAAAGTAGCCGTAGTAACTGGTGCATCATCGGGCATTGGTTATGAAATCAGTAGAGAATTAGCATCTAAAGGCTTTAAAGTTTATGCTTGTGCAAGAAGAACTGATCCAATCAAACCTTTAGAAAAGGAATTTCCAGAAAAGATTATTCCCTATAAATTAGATATTTCTCAACTTTCTGAGATTATTGAATTTAAAAAACTTTTTTCTTCAACTCTACCTGAACAAAAATTAGATGTTTTATACAACAATGCTGGCCAAAGTTGCACCTTCCCTGCTTTAGATGTTAGTAATGATGCTATGGAACAATGTTTTAAGGTAAATGTCTTTGGCCATGTTAACATGTGCCGTGAATTATCAGAATTTTTGATTAGCGCTAAAGGAACAATTGTATTTACAGGTTCTGCTGCTGGTATAATTTCATTTCCATTTGGCAGTATTTATAGTGCTACAAAAGCTGCTATTCATCAATTCGCTCGTGGTTTACACCTTGAATTAAAACCCTTCGGTGTTAGAGTAATTAATGTTGTAACGGGTGGTGTTGATACCAATATTGCTGATACGAGACCGTTACCAGACTCATCCATTTATAATTTTCCTGCTGGTAAAGAAGCATTTGCTAATAGGCAATTAATGGCAAAAAAAAACCATCCAATGGCTGCTGATGTATATGCTAAAATATTAGTTAAAGATATTTTAAGCACTAATGATTCTGTTGATGTATATAGAGGTTCAATGATTACATTTTTAAGATATGTCTCCCAATTTGTACCATATTGGATCTTAGAGTATGGACTGATCAAGAAGTTTAAATTACAAGAAGTCTTTACAACTTTGAAGAGTAAGCAAAAACAAGATTAATGAAAATCACCAACTAATTTGAGTATAATCAGTATTTAAAGCTAAGTATTATTATCAACATTTAATACATTTTTTAGAATGTAATTTTTTATCAATTCAAAATATCTATATGACATATATATATGTGTATATAAATAGATTGGAAAACTGTTTTAATAACATCTTTACAATTCAATAACTGTTATTTTATATCAACATTTGATCTATTAAATTTAAAAAAAAAGTGAAAATTAATACAAATATGAGTACATGAAGTGGAAATAAACACGGCTGGTTGCTGTACATTCTCGATCTAAGAAAATAGGATTAAGTGATCCAATACGAACAGAATGATATAATTAAAAATTGAGAGTTAGAGACCAAGAATACACAGTGGCTTATTTTCAAAAAATGTAAAAAAATGTGTCAGGATATATCCATTGCTTAAGATAAATTATTTGAAGGAAATGAATAAAAAGTTGTGGGATATTTTTATTTTTAACAATTAAACATAACCTATTCAATGTTAGGTAAAATGCTATATCGGTCAAACATAAAATATACAATACAACATGTCGACTCAGTCGAATACTAGTTAATTTCAGAAGTTTATTTATTATGCTTTCGAAAATTTATTAATTTGGCAATTTCAATTATTTCCAGCTTGGCACTTTTTTTTTCGAATTCAGTGAAAAATTATCTTCTACGGAATTATATAATAAAACCAAGCGCAACTGTTCTCTAGATTTAGTATATCTTGCTCTAGCTGCGAGATTCCTAGAAGTTAAAAAAAAAGATAATAAACTGTAAAGGTTACATAATGGCGACAGAAAGTTAAAACTGTTGAAAGTAGAATAATGAAACACTTCGCCACTAATGTAAACAAATGATTGCTTATTTAGTAGGATATTATACTCTATACAGTATATCTAATATGGCTGGTATTTTTTGATCTAACCATCACTTTGTTTTCCTGTCTTGTTGAAATGTGACTACTTTACACCAAAAGTCCAGTACCAAGTTAAAGATTTTTCGTAATTAGAGTGACGAATAATCAAAAACATTATCTCTTAACTTCAAAAATTATTAAATCTTTCGTTGAACTCTGTTATATATAAGGAAGGCTTCTTTTTTATTTAACTAGCTATATTTAGTTTGCAAAACACCTTTTTATTATATTTTGATACTTTAGCGTACATTGCTATAAGATCCTTTTTAGAAAACACACACATATACATATATATATATATAAATGCAATTGAAATCAAGTCCATTATTTGTTACTCTACTACTTAGCTTCAATGCTAATTTATTTGCTAGTGCAACACAAGACAGTGCTGACTGCGTCAGCACTGTTAAGAACCAACACCAGCATAAACGCGCTGTTGCCGTTGAATATGTTTACGAAACCATTACTGTTGATGCAAATGGTAACACAATGAATAATGTTGAAAATAGTAAATCATCCACAAGTTCAACTTCTAATTTTGTAAAAAATTTAAGTACTCCTGTTGCTACTGTCAGTAGCTCAGCATCAACTTCAACTTCAACATCATCATCACCATCATCAACATCAACATCATCATCTACATCAAGCCAAGTTAAACAAGAAAGTATAAACTTAAGCAGCACTACCAGCTTATCTTCATCTCCTTCAACAATATCTTCTACCAAAAAAAGTGCAGACACCTCCAAATCTCTTTCCACTTCTATTACCTCTTCCACCTCTACCACCTCTACTTCGAAGTCAACAAAATCCGAAGCAACCTCAACTTCAACGTCTACCGGAAGTATATATGGTGATTTAGAAGCATTTGTTGACCCAACTGTTAAGTTTGAAGATGGTACTATAGCATGTACTGATTTCCCATCCGGCCAAGGTGTTATTTCCTTAGATTGGTTAGATCAAGGGGGCTGGTCTGGTATCGAAAATCCTAGTGATGATTCCACAGGTGGTACATGTCAAAGTGGCTCATACTGTTCATATGCATGTCAACCAGGTATGTCTAAAACACAATGGCCATCATCTCAACCGGCAAGCGGTGAATCGATTGGTGGTCTATATTGTCAAGATGGCTATCTATACCGTTCAAATACTGATACTGATTATTTATGTGAATGGGGTGTGGATAAAGCCTACGTTGTTTCTGAATTAAGTGAAAGTGTTGCAATTTGTAGAACTGATTATCCGGGTACAGAAAATATGGTTATCCCAACTTTTGTTGAAGCTGGTGCAACTTTACCATTAACTGTCGTCGATGAAGCAACTTATTACACATGGGAAGGATCACTGACCTCTGCTCAATATTATGTAAATAATGCTGGTGTTTCTTATGAAGATGGTTGTATATGGGGTACTGATGGTTCAGGTGTTGGTAATTGGGCTCCTTTAAACTTTGGTGCTGGTTATACTGACGGTATTGCTTATTTGTCACTAATTCCAAATCCAAACAACGAAGCTGCTATGAACTTCAACGTTAAAATTGTTGCTGCTGATGATAATTCAGTTATTAGTGGTGAATGTTATTACGAAAATGGTGCATTTAGTGGGGATAATTCAGATGGTTGTACTATTGGTGTTACTTCTGGTACTGCTCACTTTGTATTATATAATTAAGTAAAATAATGTAACATTAAATAAATCTATAAAATTAATATAAAGGATAATGTTTATCATATAATATTATTAATATTTATAAATTATATGATAATTGAAAGTAAAATAAAGAAGGAAGAAATATTAGAACAAATATTCTAATATTTATTTGATGCAATTAATTGCCCTTTAATATCATCAAGAATGTCGGTGGTAAGTTAATGAATAATGGATTAATGTTTTTCTCATTAAATACTATTATTATTTGGATTGGTCTCATTATCTGACACACTAATGATAATTTTATGGTTCACCATTTACTTATTATCTGACCCAAATAGGTAAATATTTGATTTATCATTCTGAAACTTCTTTTTCAAATAACGTGTTATATTGAAGTTTCTTTTTTTAACATTAAAAATTCGAAAAAAACTAATTACCCGATTAGTTTTGCAAATGTATGGGATGAGCCTGACTGATGATCTATTTCTAAGATGGATTGAAATTATTGAAAATATTTGAAATGTATATAATTTAATTTTAAATAGTAGTGTAGGATCTTGTAGGAAGTAATTTTAAAAGTGGTGATATAGTTAGTTGTTAATAAATATCTTGATCAATTAATATAATTATCTATCAAACTTTTGTGTCAAGTATATTACAACAGAGTTTCAATGGCAGCAACGAATGTGGATAAAACATGTATTCCAACTCCTAGTACAACAAGAGATCATAGTTTAGAAGAAAAACCATTAACATTCAAAGAATTAGTACTGAAAGATATAGGTTTAAAAGAAGTATCTGACATAAGTGAAGTTACGGATGAGTTGTTCAATAATTATTTATCAGTGAGGTTAGAAATAGAGAAAAAAGAAGTAGAAAAGGCCAGACAATCAAATTTAAAAAAGTTAAGTTCGATTATAAATAATTTAGATGAGAAAAAAGGTATTAGTGAAGATACAATTAAAAGAATTTTAAATATTGTAGATCGGGATAATGATAAAAGTAAATCTAACGAAAATAAAAAACGTAAAATTAATGCAAGTCCTACATTAAATTTTAAAAATCATCGTAGATTTAATTCTGAGTTCCAAATATCATCAAATACTGCATTATTAAATCAACAACAACAACCTCAACAACACCTATTCCCGTTGGTGCCGATTTTACCAAACGCACAGGGAGACTCAAAGCAGACGAACTTTTTTTTCCCAGTTACTGCATCTAATAATATTAATATGAAAAACAACCAACATATGATACCATTAAACCAAGGTCCATATAATGGTTCTACATCGCAATTCGTTTCACAGAACTGTAGGAATCAAAACCCTAATGCCATCAATTATCATTCAAATCGACCAGAAATTGAAGCTTCTGGAAGTTATCATGAATCACAAATGAATAATTATAATCAAGATATAACAACACAAAATATGAACGACAGACAATTTATTGGTAATTCAAGTCAAAGAATGAATGGAATTCAAGGACATAAAAGGTCGTATAGTGCGCAAGTTTTTACGCAACCAGGAGCTAGACCAAAATCTCCACCGAAGAATCAGCAAAGTCTATCTCAAAAGCAAATGAATTTTTTAATTCATACCCCAAAGCATCCACCACCATCATAGTTTCATAAGAGTATTATATTCACGAAAAGAACTAAAAAAAAAAAATAATGAAAAGAAAACTCTTTCCTAGTTAATCAATTGGTCAAATACCAAAAATGCTAATTATATTTATTGCATATCAATACCATAATAATCTTAAGACTAAATATTTTACATATACACTTGTATATAATAATGCAAAGTTTTAAAATTTACTGAATAAATTAATAATTTTTGATTGTGGAGATTTTTTTAACATTTTTATTTATTTATTTGTTACGAAACATTAATTAATTAAATTAAGAATTATATTTTTGAAAAAAATTAGATAACAATATTAATATCATATTACAAGCCAAAACAATTACTTAAAAGATGCTATTTGTATTAGTTTGATTGTTTCATTTTAAAAACTATTTTCCGTATTCATATGTTTTACATAACTTAGTTTATAATCGATAGATAAACATACTTTGCAATCACTGTCAATAATTAGAAATTAATACTGTAATCAAATCATATTCACTGATAATTTAATAAAATTTTTTATTAAACCTCTTGTCAATGAGTAAAGTTACAAATTAATAAGAAGGGGAATACGGATCATGAGATTAAGGTTATCAAGAATAAAGTTCTCTTTTCTTCACCTTGTCTTTTCATATTACAAAATGTTTATGACTTCTAATGATTAAATAATATATTCATTTTAACGAATTTAAGCAATACCATCTCCGTTCAATATTAATTTGGTTAGATATAAAATGTCAGTCATTTATTTCTTTCATAACGTCTGTCACTCAGATCTCTTTCCTCCTTGAAGTCATATGACGTTAAATCGTTAAATTTCAAGATACTGTCCTTTCCGGTAATCTTAGTTTTTCAAGTAAGATAGATTCAACTTCCCGATCGGAAAGAAACGGAAAATTTAGCTTAAAACTATTTATTTACCTATATCATCTTAAACGTAGTGTATATATATTAAATTTTTTAGCGTTTCGGGAATAATTCGGAACAAATAGGATTAAATTTGGAAATCATCGGAATAATCATAAAAGTCTCAAAACCTTTTGTAGGTAAAAACAAAATCAGTCTACGCGCAAGGCTCCGATGAAAAAAATGAGAACTAAATTTGGTGTTGTACGATTGTTTGTTACTTCTAAATTTCATAAAAAGTAATTTAATTTACGGTTTACCCTGGAGAATGGCGTAAATTACAAGCCGATCTCTTTTTGAAATTTTTCCGAGTTTTTCCCTGAATTTTCCGTGCAAAAGAAAAAGAAACGGTCAAGAAATTCTTATAATACATATTTACATACATACATCATTTTCTACCTTATGGATAGATGAAATGTATGACAATTAGATTCCATTTATATAACAAAGTATATTTTGTTTCACTCATTTCTTCATATATATACATGATACATTTTGCACAGGTTGATACCATAACTAATCATTTTTTAGAATTTCAAGCTTTTATCCTTATTCATGAACAGAATTAGTAAAAGCTGAGTCATCATATCGTATCGTTTAGAAACAACCATTGCATACGCATTGGAATCTGTTAAGATTTTAATTAATAGTTAAATTAAAAGAAAAAAAAAAAGGCACTAAATATATTCATTCAAATAATATGACTGACAATAGTATAAAAAGTTCAAGAAGTAATTTGTCTTCTGATAGTGAACTTGAACGTGAAATTAAAAAGAACCAACATATTATAGAAAAATATAACTCAAAAGAATTACAAGATATAAATGGTGATGGTTTGTATAATATACATGGTACATTATCAAAAACTAAAACAAGAGAAGTTGAAGATTCTGATATTGAGTCAAATGCTGCAAGCGTACATTCTAAACCAAAAGCACCATACACTTTATTAACATATAACCAAAAATGGATGATGGTTTTTTTATTAACTTCTTGTGGGTTTTGGTCATCTTTAGGCTCTCCAATTTATTATCCTGCTTTAAGACAACTAGAAGTTCAATTTAATATTGATGAAAATTTAGTTAATGTATCTGTTGTTGTCTATTTATTATTTCAAGGTATTGCTCCCACATTCAGTGGTGGCCTTGCAGATATTTATGGCCGTAGACCTGTTATTCTTATTGGTATGCTAATTTACGTCGCTTCATCAATTGGTTTAGCTTGCTCAAACTCATATGCTCTTATTATCGTTCTAAGATGTTTACAAAGTGCTGGTATTTCACCAATCATTGCAATTAGTTCAGGTTGTGTTGGTGATTTTACTGTTTCATCTGAAAGAGGCACTTTTGTAGGTGCAGTTTCTGGTTTGGTTTTATTAGGTCAAGCTTTTGGTTCTCTAATTGGTGCTGCTTTAACAGCTGTTTGGAATTGGAGATCTATTTTTTGGTTCTTAACTATTGGTTGTGGTACTTCATTAGTCATTGCATCAATATTTTTGATTGAAACTAAAAGAACAATTGTTGGTAATTTATCAATCAAACCAAAAAATATATTGAATATAGCACCAATATTATCATTAAATTTTGTTCAGAAAAGATTAAAATTTGATAATCCAGATTATGAAACATTAGATCATAATAAACAAAAATTAAATCCATTCGAAGCTTATAAAATCATGTCACAACCAGAAATTGTTTTATCTTTATTTCCAGGCGGATTACAATTTGCTCTGTGGACATTAATGCTTTCTGCAATTTCTTCAGAATTAGCAGTAACACCATATAATTATAAATTAATTACAATTGGTATTTGTTATTTACCAGCAGGTATTGGTGGATTATTAGGTTCATTAATTACAGGTAAAGTAATTGACATATATTATAAAAAAGCATTAAAAAAATTTGAAGATAAAAAAGATCAAGGTATAATTCCTGCTAATGAAAAATTCAACACATTTAGAACTCGTTTACTTGCTGCATTACCTCAAAACTTTTTATCAGTTATAGTATTTACTATTTTTGGTTGGTCATTAGACAAAGGTTTAAAGATTGAAAGTATGTTGATTGTTTCATTTTTCTGTTCATTCTGCACAATGAGTTCATTATCAACATCAAGTACTCTTTTAGTTGATTTATACCCCGGAAAATCATCAACAGCAACAAGTTGTTTCAATTTCATTAGATGTTCTTTAAGTGCCATTTTTATGGGTTGTTTTTCTGCTATGAAAAAATCAATGACTCTTGGTGGTACTTTTACATTTTTATGTGGTTGCGTTTTCATTTGTAATTTCTTAATCTTTATTCCAATGAAATATGGAATGATATGGAGACAAGAAAGAGCAATTAAAAACGAATTAAAAGCTCAAAAAGCTATGGAAACAAATTAATCACTTAGTCATTTATCCCACTACTTTTTACTATTAAATTGCATTCACTTCTAAATTGAAGACGTACACACTCTAATATATAATACATTTATAAACTCATAAGCATTATAATAAATTAATTAATATCATTATAAAATATATTCATTTTATCTTCTTCCATCTCTTTGTATGCAAAATGGTATACCACGAAACTCTGCTGCTACAGTATATTTCCATACACTTTAAAAGTCACATGATCAAATGGCTATCAATTATTCTTGAACTTTTCAATGTTTTTTCTAATGATTTGTATGGTGTTTTTTCTGTCTGCTTTTCGCTGAAATTTAGAAATTTAGAAATTTGGAAAATTGAAAAATAAATATAAACAATAACACCATTTGTATTAATGTTAAGATAAAAGAAATAGTTAATTATAAGTTTTCGTAAGATACTCATATTACTTTAATCTTAATATTATTAATTTCAAATTTAGTATGAATATTAAAAAACTATTGAAATAATAATACATTATATTTAAAAATGCTTTGTGGATCAAATGCTGCTTCAAGTAAACCAATTGAAAGAAAAATTGTTATTTTAGGCGATGGTGCCTGTGGTAAAACATCTTTATTAAATGTTTTTACAAGAGGTTATTTTCCAAAAGTTTATGAACCAACTGTATTTGAAAATTATATCCATGACATTTTTGTAGATGGTAAACATATTACTTTATCTTTATGGGATACTGCAGGTCAAGAAGAATTTGATAGATTAAGATCATTATCTTATTCTGATACTGATACTATTATGTTATGTTTTAGTATTGATTCCCATGATTCTTTGGAAAATGTTCAACACAAATGGGTTGGCGAAATTGCTGATAATTGTGATGATGTTAAATTAGTCTTAGTTGCATTAAAATGTGACTTAAGAAACGAAGATAATGCTGATAATGATACTTCCAATAATAATAATAATAAGAAGAATTTAATATCATATGAAGAAGGTTTAGCAATGGCTAAACAAATTGGTGCTTTACGTTATTTAGAATGTAGTGCCAAACTAAATAAAGGTGTCAATGAGGCTTTCACTGAAGCAACTCGTGTTGTATTAACTCCTGATTCTAAAAGAAATGATATCAAAGAAGAAGAAGAAGGTTTTAAGTGTACAATTATGTAATTATAATAAAGAAATAAAATTGGAAACAAATTAAATCATATCTTAGAAAAGTAATTTTTCAAAAAATTGTACATTAGCTAATATTACTAACATCAGTAAAATACAGCCAACAATAATACTAATATTAACAATAAAAAAACTCATAATCATAGCCATTATCAAAATTATTAATAATACTGATAACATTAGTTATATTTAGACACTTAATATAATAACCAAGTAGATAGACATTCAAAATTCTTTATTTTAAATTCTGTTAATTATATAATTACACAATATAACGTGGACAAGTCATAATAAAAGTTAAGAATATATTTCTTTAAAGTATTTTAATAATAGTCTCTTACTTAACAAAATTACAAATATTGAAAAATAGTATTTAAGATGCCGTGATTTTTTAATCTTTTAAATAGTAGCAACATAAATTATAGACTGGCTTCATTCATTTCTAATATTATCATCGAATATAATACTTTTTAACCACTATTACTAGAATTAACAGAGTTATAACTTTCAGTCAAAATCAGGTTACTGCTATTTGAATCCCTTTTCACTTGCTCGTTCTGTTTTTTGAGTAAAGCTTCTAAAGTTGGTGACACAAATAAAGAATTATGCTTATCTAAAGAAGATGGATAACTTGAATATCTATTCTTATTAATATCTTTCAGTAATGGATTATTATTCTTCTCATATAAATTAGTTTCCTTTTCCAGAGGCTTAACACATGCGGGTTTATATGCTTGGTTTGTATTAGATACTGTTGAATTTTTATTAGTAAACTTTATTAAGTTGCAAAATCTATTTAATACATTAGATTCAGATTTCTTTTTGTTACAACCAATTTCCTCTACAGCCTCTATGTTATACCCAAATTCCTTCATATCTTTATCGTTATTGTTGATATCGTTAAATCCTCTTGCTGCATTTTGATGTGAGATATAATTAACAACAGCAAACCAAAAAATGAAAATAAAAATTACGGTTGCTAATATAATACCAACTATAATAAACACCAAGCCTGGTAATAAATTACTAGATTTCCAAATAAATGGATTATCATCCATTGACGGAGGTGTAATAGTAGGTATAACTGTTGTTGTTATCGTCGTCATATTTTGCTCTTTTACTGACACCAAATCATCAAGCGCACAATCTTATGATAAATAATTGAATATAATATACATATATATATATATATATATATATTATATCCTTAAATTGTTATATAATCAATAAATATTTGTTATAATTCTTAAATTTTTTAAAAGAAATATACAACAATTCACTGAAATTATAATCTGTGACATTAGTTATTTTTTGTTCAAGACAACGTCACAAAAATTCTCCACAAATAAAATAGAAGTTTATGCAATTATTTTACAAGTTCAGAGAAAAAAAAAGGAATCAAATTAATGGCAATATATAGCAATGATAAAGGATATCATTATAATCATTTAACTTATACACTCGAATAACTGTCAATCTGATTGCTAACTAAAGCTGTTCGAGAAAGAAAGTATTGAGCTAAAAAGTTTGAAAGCTACTTTATCCATAAATCTGCTAAATCCATTATTATAAACCTAATTGGGCTATGTTTTCAGTATTCAGTATAGCTTTTATTTACTTCATAGCTGTGCTTCAACTAGCTTATATCCTTCTTAATTTAGACCTTTTAGATCTCTTCAATGGTCACGTGCAACTTATTTGTTATTACTTCTATCCTAACCCTAAGGTTTCAAGCAAGATGTGTGTAGGGTTTATTTACCATTTTATTTTTCGCTTCCTCCGTGATTTCTCATAGCAGAGTCATTTTCTCGAAATATGTAATTGAAATCGAATAAAATTAATTAATAACTTGGCTAACTAATCGATTTAATAAGAGAATGTGTTAAGATCATACATATCTGAATGTTTTGTTGCAAATACTGTAATGCATGTACTTAAATGTACTATATAATACAATGTAGTTATCGATGCGTCATACTTATCTTGGATCTTAAAGAGTTTGTTTTTCATATTAAGGATATTTAAAAAATAATAGGAAAATAATTTTTCAACTAATACTTATAGTTTCTTTGAATTAACTATTTTCTCTTTTAAATATATATAAATATTAACTCAATTATTTGAATCAAACAAGATTAAAAAATACTTTAAAATAAAATTTTAATTCGATTATGTCATTCAATTTAAAGAATATAATTAGACCAAAAATTTATAACTTAACTCCATACCATTGTGCAAGAGATGATTTTACTGAAGGTATACTACTTGATGCAAACGAAAATGCTAGTGGTCCAATTCCTTTAGAATTAAGAAGTAGTGATTTAAATAGATATCCTGATCCACACCAAATTGAATTTAAAACACTATTTGCTAACTACAGAAATTCAAAAGACCAAATAGAAGGTATTCCATCTTTAACTGCTAATAATTTATGCTTGGGGGTGGGATCAGATGAATGTATTGATTCATTAATCAGAGCATGTTGCGTTCCAGCAATTGATAAAATTTTAACTTTACCACCAACCTATTCCATGTATTCAGTCTGCGCAACCATTAATGATGTCGAAGTTTTAGAATGTCCATTAATTGTTGACGACAATTCTTTCGATATTAATTTGGATGCAACCCTTAACTTTCTACAAAATGATGATAAAATCAAGTTGCTATTTATTACATCTCCAGGTAATCCAACAGGAAAGTTAGTTGATGTCAACAAAATAGAAAATATTTTAAAGAATTGGACGAATGGTATTGTCGTTGTTGATGAAGCATATATAGATTTTGCAAACGTTGATGGTAAAAACCATTCATTAGCTAAATTAGTAACAAAATATCGTAATCTAGTTGTTTTACAAACTTTATCCAAATCATTTGGTTTAGCCGGTATTAGATTAGGTGTAACTTTTGCAACTGAAGAATTTGCTAAAATTTTAAATGCAATGAAAGCACCATATAATATCTCATCATTAACATCAAAAAATGCTATTTTAGCTGTTCAAGATGAAAATTTAAGGTTACTTGAAGAAAATGTAAATATAATGAACGCCGAAAAACTACGTTTATTAAAGCATTTAACAGCATTAGAACATGTTGAAAATAAAGAAGTTGGTGGTTTAGATGCAAACTTCATCATGGTTAGAATAAATGGGGGAGATAATGAAATTGCAAAAAAGTTGTACTATCGATTAGCAACAGAATCTAAAGTTGTAGTTAGATTCAGAGGTACTGAATTAGGCTGCCAGGGTTGTCTAAGGTTAACTATTGGTACTAAAAAAGAAAATGATTATTTACTGCAAGAATTTACTAAAGTTCTAGCTTCTTTATTGAGTTAACTTTAGCCAAATCTATAATTTAGCATAACCATAACTTGGGTAATTAAGATGGCATATAATATATAGACAATCAATATAGGTCAATAATTAAATATTTGAGGATAAAGAGTATGCTATTGTGCTCCTATTTATATAAAGAATTATCTAAATCATTTAATACATAGACTTATATGTCTATTCAAAAAAGTGGACTTGTATTTTACATTTGTAATTTATTTAGTTTTTTAACCAATAGACCCAACTGTTGCTTTGTACTCATAGTTAAGCTTGTCTTTGCCACTGTTACAGATTCAATATTTTGAGAAGATTTTAATGCTATTTTATTTTCTTCTAACTTTTTCAAATTTGAAAATCTATCAATATTGTCTTTAAGTTTTAGATTTGTAATATCTTTCCTCAAACATTTAATTTCTTCTAAAAGATTTCCACGGCTTATTGCATCGCTAACCAATGTGTTTACAAGTGGATTCTCGTTTATTTTTTCCTCATCTATCGTGTAGATTTTCAAAAGATTCAATGATTCGTCAATTATATTTAATTTTTGTGATAAATTGCTCATTTTTTGACGTAATTCGGTTTGAAGTCTAATTTGAGATATAGATAAATCGCGTAACTTGTTTTCAGATTCTTTGGTGAGAATATCCATAGCTTTAATTGTTTCTTTCGCTTCATTTTTTCTTTTGAATATATCATCGATTTTTTCAACTCTAAAAGCTGCTAAACTTTGATTTAGGAGTTTATGGCCAGAGAAAAGAATTTCAAATTGCCTTCTTTTATCTTCAACAATCTCTGATAATTGCTTTGTTTCATGTAATCTCCATGTATATATGTTACTTAAGGTCTTCTCAGAGCGCTTTTCAACATGTATTGTTGATTGATCTATCAAAAATTCCTTTAAATTGTTAATGTTAATCTCAAGAACAGAAAGTTCAGCTTCAACAAAATGGTAAGTTCCTTCTATTGCTCTCATATTTGGATCGCTCGACGAGCTTCCTACATCATCTATTTGCGCACCTGTATAATAACCTTTCAAATGCATAGGCTTTGTAAAATTAGATAAATAGAGCTCATCATTTTCAAATGCTTGAATTTGCACATCAAGTAATTTGATTTCGTCCGTTTGATTACCAACACTACATTTCTCTCTCTCTTCATGTTGCGTTCCTCTTTCAAAAAGCAACAACGGTTCTGTTGAAATACTCTTATCTTCAGTATTTGTACGAATATCTGTTGCTATTCCAACGGGTATGCCGTCTACTGTTATCGATTTATTTTTTCCAATATTTTCATTTATCTTATCCGGACTATTATCCGTTGCAGGTTGTAATTTTATTTCGCTGTTATCTATTTTGGATTCCAAGTCCACCTCACTCAACACAATTACAGATTGCAATTCTTCTTTATCACTATTCGAATTGTTTGCTTCTATTTCTAAATTATTATTTTCAGAAGATTCAATACTTGCATTCTCAGATTCTTTTGATTCATTTCCATCAGATACTTCATCTTCAATTTTTAAGGCTGGACTTAAAGACTTCACATCTGTTAAAGTTAAATCTTTTTGTTCAGTATTATTTTGCTGATGGATTATTGCGTAGTTAGTATCGCTAATTTTTCCATTAAACACTTCGTCTTTTTTTTCAAAATCCTCCACTTTATCGTAAGACCCTTCACTATCACTTGATTTATCTTGATTAGCATCCTCTTCTCTTTCAACATGTTGGCTATTTTCAGGAACAACTAAATTTTCATTTAATTTGCTCCTGTTTTCCAAATTGCCTTGTTCTTCTTTTTCACTAACTTTTTCAACTGGTTTTGGAGAAAACGATAATGAAAATGAATTTTCTTTTGTCCTATTTAAATCTTTTGCATAATTTGAAAAAGGTGAAGAGTCGTGTGTCTTTTCTGGCGTTGAGTTATTTGTTCCGAACAAATTAGTATCCAAATCTTTGTTAGATAAATTTGCACTTTGCTTAATTTTGTCTGCTAGTGATGAAATAGAAAATGACGTAGTATTTTTATCTTCTTCTTTTTCTTTAGCTTGAAATTCCGGAGCCTTTGATTCATCAGAAAATCCAATTACACTGGGCTGATTAGTGCTTTGCTCAATTGTAGAGTCACTTAAGCTTTCAATCGAGTCTGACGAAACATCATCCTGATATTTTTCGTTTGAAGTATCAGTTATAACTTCATTTTTAGTTGAATTCAAAAGCTTTGCAAATGGAGACTCTGATTTAGAAGAAATAAAAGGATTTTCCTTAGCTTCATCATTTACTGATCTAAATGAAGAAATGCTAGATTCTTTTGAATTCATTTCTTGGTCAACTAGAACGCCATCGGCTTTTTCTGATTGAGGTTTTGTTAAAGATGCAAATGATGATTGTGTAAATGCTGATTGACCGAAACTTGGCTTCCCAAATGCAGGCTTGCTTGTATTGGTGTTATCCGATCCAAATAAAGGTTTACTGAAAACAGATGTGTTTGGATCAGTGTTAATGGATCCAAATGAAGGTTTACCGAATGCAGCTGTGTTTGAGTCAGCGTTACCAGATCCAAATGAAGGTTTGCCAAATGCTGAGGAACCAAATGCAGGCTTACTTGTATTATCATTAAAAGATCCAAATGCAGGCTTACCGAATGCAGCTGTGTTTGAGTCAGCGTTACCAGATCCAAATGAAGGTTTGCCAAATGCTGATGAACCAAATGCAGGCTTACCGAATGCAGGTGTGTTTGAGTCAGCATTACCAGATCCAAATGCAGGTTTACCGAATACAGCTGTGTTTGAGTCAGCGTTACCAGAACCGAATGAAGGTTTGCCAAATGCTGATGAACCAAATGCAGGCTTACCGAATGCAGGTGTGTTTGAGTCAGCATTACCAGATCCAAATGCAGGTTTACCGAATACAGCTGTGTTTGAGTCAGCGTTACCAGAACCGAATGAAGGTTTGCCAAATGCTGATGAACCAAATGCAGGCTTACCGAATGCAGGTGTGTTTGAGTCAGCATTACCAGATCCAAATGCAGGCTTACCGAATACAGCTGTGTTTGAGTCAGCGTTACCAGAACCGAATGAAGGTGCACCGAATACAGGCGTGTCAATCGAAGGCTTATTTGTGGTAAAAATATGAGATGAATCAACGTTGGTGCCGGATTCATTGTTTTTTAATAGATCATTATTACTCTTAGAATCGTCGATGTTGAAACTATCTAATGATGGTAAAGTAGATTCTGAATTTATATTTCCATTAGGTGAAACATCAACTTTTTCCGATGTTGAAAGCAATGAATTATTAATTTGTGTTAATTGAGCAGTTAAAGACCCGATATTATAAGTATTTTCCTTGATCGCTTTTGAATTATAAACACCATTGATTATTAGAGTACCTTCATTTGTTAATAGATAAATTAATGCCAATTTATCTATTTTCTCTACACCGAGACAAGGCTCCTCAATAACACCAATTGTTGAGATATCAATAGCGAAACCAACAGGATTGGTATCATTATCTGTAATTTTACTAATTGGTAAAACAGCTCTTTCACCATCCTGCGATGGCTGTACTACACCTTCATCAGTTAATATTGTCAATTCACTCGAACATGCAGAACCTAAAATGTTAAGATGTGGTTTATCTTTAATTAAATTCAATAAATCAAGGTTGTAATACGTTGGATACCTCAGTACCGAACCAAAAGCTGGTGTGATGTCATATGATTCTTGGAAAATAGTTTCAGTTGAGGAGTGTTTAATTATAAATATTTTATGGTCATATGAAACATCTTCTGTACCTTCTTCTGTTGGTTCACCTATTACTAATAAAAATTCTGAGTTATTAATTATTAGTGAGTTAACCAACTGATAGCCATTTTCTAAATCATCATTGACTGACTCCGGTAGATAAATAGTAGAAGATACCGTGAAATTTAAGCCAACGATGCTAAATGTTTGAAGAAATCCATTTTTTGATAATGTTAATAATAACTTGTCAAGAACATCGAATGAAATAACATTTTCAGCAATAACTGAAACATCATTAGTTGAAAAGTTTAATTTTGAAAGTATATTTTCTTTCGATAAAATTAGTAAGTAATTATTCGACACTTTCAAATGAATTATATTCATTTTAAAATCATATAATAAAGTCTTATCTTCTTTGAAATTATTGATATTAACCGAAAATAATTTACCATCAATAGTCGCAATTAAAACTTTTGAATCCAAAAATTTAACCATTATAATATTTTCAATTGTTTCTTCCCAAAGGAATTCAATATCATCATCTAATTTATTTGAGATATTATCTCTTAATTTTTGTAAGTCACCAATCACAACTTTACCACCTGAAGAAGCAACAAATAATGAATTTGAATTTGAAATATCTAAATTTTGCAATGAAGCAAAGGGAAGCACTTCATTATATGATGGAAGAATATTTTTCACACCAATTGATTTAAAACCATATTCTTCAGAAACAATTGTTTCTAATTCATCACCAATTATTGACATAATGTTTCTTAAGACCTACGCAATGTTTAATTGAACTATTATCTAAAATTGATAAATAAACCTATTATCCTATGAGATAATTCTGAAAATAATATAAACTTCCAATATATATCTTTTTAAAACATTCCAAACTAATCTTTGCATCAACCAAATTTCATTATGTCTTTTTTTCATTTTCCATATAATTTTCTATTAACTGAATGATAAAAATTCAATTAAATGTTAAATTTTGTTATATATGACGTTAATAATGATAAATACATCTATAACTATAAGAATAAGAAGAATGAGAAGTATATAACGTACTACATATACCATTGAAATACAATTAATGTAATACGTAAAACAATGATTCCATCGTTTGTATTCACTGCATTCTTTTCCCATCTCATCTGATTTTTAGATATATCATATATCTTTCTCCTAAAAACTTGAATTTACACATAAGTTCCCTTAGCAATTCTTGGTTCCTTCCTTCAGACACTTCTTATACTTTCAACATACAGATCACATTTGTTATGGATAATTGTAATTGTCACCTTGTTAGTTCTCTTATTTAATAACAGCTCATGTACAGTGCATTGCTTCTCTTTTGCTTTTTTCTTGCCATAGTTAACAATCAATAAGCGGGAAATGAATGAATGCAATGTACAATTGAAATTTAATAAACCTAAAATAATCTGATAGTAAAAGTACATTTTTAGTAATGATTTCATAAGACAATAATTAATAATATTATAGATTCTATTTATTTAATATATTAAAACTCTAAAGTTGACACAGAATAAAGATTAATGCCTGTTAGACTATAAATATATACGCACAACTATTAAAACGTAGCATTTAAGGTAAGAAATTACACATACGTATATATTAAGAATACAATTATAAGTTACTGAAAAACAAAGATGACGGATGATGATCATAAGATTATAGTGGAGACTGAAACTGTTGAAGCTCCAGCTGTAAATTTATTGATGTCAAATTCTAATATGAATTTGAAATCTAATGGTAATGTGCCTGAAAATATTAATTCACAAAATGAGATTAACGATAATACAATAACTGCTAAAACTGATATTGCAAATAATGATTCAAATAGTATAAGTAATACAGTGGATAATACAAAATTAAATTCAAAAAGATATAATATAAATAATGGTAATACAAATAAAAATTTACTGTCTGGTGCTTTAGCATCATCAAATGAAAATACACTCCTAAATCCAAATTTAAATTTGATAACAAATGGTAAAAATGAAACTCCAGTTTTGAAAAATACCATTGACAATAATGTATTATCCTCACATTTATCAGAGCCTTTAAAAACTAAAAAAAGCTCAATGTTATCAAACTTACAAAATCAACAACTTTTAGCTCAATCATCTGATATACAAAATAATAGTTCTATAATTGAAGAACCAATTAACTTAAATGATTCCAATAGCGTATTGAAAAAAATATCACTATCGAATAATCAGAATACTGATATAACGCCAGTCCCATCATCATCAAATCTCATTTCAAATCCAGAGAATGAAAATAATCGAAACGCCCCAGAAGAATCAACTAATAGCAATATATATTCATCGCAATCTTCACATTCACATACATCTGTAATAGTACCATCACCAATCCAAACTGAATTTAACAGTAATAATGGAGGAGTAAATACACAACATATTTTACCAAATAAAGTTCCTGATTTAAAACCAATGAAAATAATGGAAAGACCGTCAATGCCAATGATGAATTCAAGAGAAATATTATTAGAAGATAAGCGCCCTGATATACAAAATAAAACAACTCAAAATTCAAACTTACTAGAGGGCACAGGCAGCACTCATGATTCAGAATCAATACAGCATCAACCTCCAACCAAAACTGACTTTTTTGCTGCCAGATTAGCTTCTGCTGTAGGAGAAAATGAAATAAGTGATTCAGAGGAAACATTTGTATACGAATCAACAACAAACTCTAGTAGAAATGTGAAGGCTGTAAATCAATTAGATTCTCTAATGGACCCATCCGATCAAAATGCATTGCAAACTTCAAATAAATCGTATGGTATTTCTTCTAAGATGAGTGTACCATTATTAAATACAAATAAAAAGTTTTTAACTAAATTAAAAAATCAAAGACACACAAGTATGGGTGCATTACCAATGGGCACCAAACATAATAATGCTGGCCCACCTACCCATTTAGGACCATCTTTTCAGGCAACAAGTACAGGTGTATCTGACGATTTACCTAGCATTAGATCAATCAATTCACAAACTAGATCTCATGATACTGGATCTGTAAAATCATACACATCCGGACCTTATTCACCTGGCAAAAGACAGGGCCTCGTTGGAATTGATAATAATGTTTCAAATTCACCAGGCCAAAAGATGAAACCTTCTTCCGGTACTTTGAGTTCTAAATCGAAACAACGGAATGGATATGGTACAAATATGTTGTCTAGGGTGGCATCTATTTCAAATTCAGGCATGTATCCAAATCAAGCAACAAGACATAGAATACCTAGTAGCATAAATCATCCAATTAATCATTCTGATAGCAAACGAAGACTTCGTACTACTGCGTCCAAAATATTTGATGCAAATGGGGCACCTTTAAGACGATATTCAGGTATTCCGGACCATGTAAATATGGAAGATTATATAGAACAGTCAAATGAACTTCCGATTGGAAGTAGTATAGTTAAGACAGACCAGTTAAACGACTATTTTGATATGAAAAGACCAGTTAATCCAAAGGAAACTTGTCTGAATGATGGAATTTACGAAGAACATGGTGTCATTGAAGAGGAAAATAGTGATATGTTAGAAGATAATAGTGGATCAGTAAATTCCAAAAACTATTTACAAACAAAAAATGATCGTTCAGCAAGAAGGCCAGATAATGATGAAGATGATCATTCCATGTTTTATTATAGCCATGGTGGTGATTTAGAGACTCGTCCTCAAATATCTGACTACGAAGAAGAAGATGAATGTAGTGAGTTAGATGACACTGAAGAAGAATCAAGGTTATACCATACATATCAATATTACCAAGATGACAACAAGCATTTTAAACATCCAAGATATCAAGAATATAACGGATATTCAAATGGTGTTCATTCTTTAGATTATAATTTACGTAGGGGAAACAATGCTGTCGAAAATGGGGAACCAATAAATGAGAATACACCTTTAAGAAACTCACAATTTTTTTTTTCTGACGAGACTGGTTATTCTCCTCACAATTTTAGCAGAAGAAAGTCAACATATTCAAAAATTAAACAATGTGTTTATTTCAGTTTTGCTGTTTTATCCTTAGTCACAATTGGGTTTATTTTAGGATTTTTATTAGCAACTAATAAGGAACTGCAAGGATTCAATATTGCTTTTATTGATAATGTGATAAGCAGTACAGATGAACTTTTATTTGATATTACTGCAGGTGCATTTAATCCTGGTTTTTTCCCCATTTATGTTCAAGATGCTGACCTTGATATTTTTGTAAAAGGTTTGAATGAGAATCAAAGTAATCAGAAAAAAAGTTTCGATAAAGAACCTTCAACACCAGAAACAATATTATTAGGGACCGTTCACTGTTTGGAAGCACCATTACAATTTCAAGGTGAATTTTTTAAACGGCATTATGATATTTCATCTTCAAGTATCAAACTTTTAAATCCTGGATCGGATGAGGCTAAGGCAGATCCAAATGACGATAGTTCAGTTGTAACTAGAGGTGGTAATAAAGGAGAAGATAGTGATGTTGAAAAATGGAAACATTTAATTAAAAGAGATTATGAACTGATAATTAAGGGAAATTTGAAATATAAAATTCCCTTCTTTAATTCAGAAAGAACAGTATCAGTTCAAAGAAATGTTCAAGTGCACCCTGAAGATGATGATACTAGATTACAATTTCATTTAAACAGGGGAACCTTAATTTATTAATGGTTTAGGTTATTGATTCACTACTTCTCAATTATTTTCATTTTCATTTTAAATTAGAAGTGCAAAAGGGCAAAACTAAATAAATAGAGTAATCATTCCCCTCATAATCATTTAAACAGCTTCTTACAAATTGTAGATTTATCTTTCCTTTTCATTTTCTTCTTCTTCAACTATACGTTTTCCCTCTTATTTTAAGAGTATGTTAAAGTTGTAGCTACTTATATCACGTACATATACATATATATACATATATATGCGTGTTAGTTAATATTTACCAACGTGCATATTTATACAAATAAATAGAACCTAACAAATATAGAGAATTTTAATTACTCTACTTTCCAATCAAGAATATCATCTTCCGTTATTTACTCACATTCAACAATCGTTTACCAAATAGTCATTACATAATATGCAATCCTTACGATGACTAAATAATTATACTCTTTTATTCAAGATATACACATAATTGCACATAGCTACACATAGATACATACATATGTACACAATCACTAAATAAAGAATATATATTTCCTCATCTGTTTATGCAAAGTGACTAACATGGTAACGTTTCATAATTAAATAAATAATTACTATGAAACATTCTTCAAAAAATGATAAACTGTTTTGTCAAATTCTTTTTGCGCGCAGTTTCATATGTGCGTTATGTAACATAACATCTCCTAAAAATTCTTGGTTTTGTTTGTTAGTTGAATAAATTATGAGATGTAAGAGAAAAAATATTGAAAAAATGGTAAATTATAGATTTGAAATAATTGGTACTTAAATGAAAAAACCGATTTCATTATTATATTAAATTCCATTGAAATAAATTGTATAACAGTGTGTTGATATCAGCTGCTTTGAAATTTATTTTTTTGATTAGAAATATATAATTCAAGATATTGTTTGGTTTATATATTTGAATAAAAAATAATCTTTGAATAGATATATTGATTACACCAAAATTCAATTAAAATACCGCTTTAGTCTTTAATTAGGAAAACGGAATAGATACAAAGGGATATGTTTCGACAAGATTCTAAAGATGAACCATCAACAACTATGACTACTATGAAGTTAAATACAACTATTGCCACTAACAATAATAGAAATACAAAAAATTTGTCACTTGATCTTGAAACATCAACAAAAAGCAAGAATAATAATGATAATCTCACCAAATTTCCCGATGGAATTAATAATAAAAATGCTAGTATTAATACTCATGCTAATAATACTTCTAGTCATTCATTAAAATTAGATACTGTAAATGATAAAGAACAGAATACAATATTATCGGATCTACCTACATCAGTAAAGGCACCATTATTAATACCCAGAAGAAGTGAATCTGTAATTTACTCTTTACCAAAATCAATCAGTAACAGTAGTATAGATGTTATGAATAGCAAAAAATCGCCTACTGAAGATTTATTTAAATTAAAGGTATCAAGAGGACATTCATTATCATTATCAATAAATACTAAATCATTAAGTAATAATAGCATCAAACAAGTTTCAACTTCAAATGAAAAATTTACTTCATCAAGAGTGAGGGCACATACTTTAGGAACAAATTTAGAGGCCTCAACTCCAACAGGGTTACAAACTCCAAGAAGTACCTGGAACCTTTCTGAAAATATCCAAAAATTGACTAGTAATAACGAAATACAAATAACTTATGATGAGATTCAACCTGAAGTTTATAAGGAAAATGCATATCCAGATGGCCCTATGTTAGTAGTAGGTGATTTAATATATTTATATTCTGAACCAACTGTTGAACATTTGAAAGAATTTAATATTATAATAAATGTGGCGAAAGAAATACCCAATTTACAAAATAAAATTTCTCCAGATAGTCATATTGAATATTATAGATTTCCCTGGTCTCATAATTCAAAAATATTTAAAGATTTGCATAAAATTACAGACATTATCCATGAAGGTGTATTACGGAACAAAAAAATTTTAATACATTGCCAATGTGGTATATCTCGTTCAGCTTCATTGATAGTTGCATATGTAATGAGATTTGAAAATTCTGATTTAAATGAAGCATATGATAAATTACAAGCAGTTGCTAATGATATTAGCCCGAATATGGGATTAATTTTTCAATTAATGGAATGGGGAGAATATTTAAGAAATTGCAACGCTGGTAATAGTATATTTGTAGGTAAATCGACTGACGAATTTGCACTTTCGTTGACTTCATCATCTCAAGTTAATAGTTCTCTATTGCTAAATGACAGCAACCCAAATACACCAGCTGAAAATAATTTGAATCCTCTAATTGTGTCGAATAATAATAATCATACTAGTAATGTTAATAAGAATACTAAGAACAATAATAGTGACAACGACAACAGTATCAGTAATAATAATAGCAACCTTTCCATTATTAATGATAATAGCAGCTCTGTGCAGCTTCCAAACGAATTATACTCTCCAACCCTATCTCCATCCATATCTTCATCATTTTCTGCATCAACGTCTAAAGAAGGGCTCTTTGAGGAATGTAATAGTATCTTTTTGGCGTAATTAACCGTACATATATCTATATAGTTTATAAAGTTGTGGACATCATTTCTCATGTAACTTTAAAAGAAAAATAGCTATTTGGCAAACTAAAATTGAATCGATTTCATTTCAAATCCAGATTGAATAATAATGTTAAAACAAAACTCCAAGAATTGGAACAATTGATGAACATTGTGCCTCTTGTATATATATATATATATATATATTCAACTAATAATATGTTATACTACATTTTTCACAGAAGTTTCTATTCTTAGAGCGTGTTAAGCTTTTAAGTGTGTTTTTTTTTTAACAGAAAAAAAATAAGAAAATAACAAATTGAAATTGAAATTTATAATAAAATTAGACAGAAATTTAACAATAAAAAGTAACCATAAATACACAGGATTAATTTTTAAAACATTTCTCGTCAATATATTATTTATTTGAGAAATAAATACAGTGTATACTGAAAGAATAATTAGCCGGGATGAGTTCAAATAATGACCAAACAGTGAAAAGAAGGTCATTGAGCAACTACCTTTCAAATGTGAATAATAGAAGAGAAGAATTGGAAAAGATAGCTCAAAAACAAAAAGAAGATGAAGAACTTGCATTGAAGAAAAAAGAAGAGGAAGAAAGTTTAGCTTTAAAGCTGAAGCTTGAGGAAAAAGCTCTTTTAAAGGAACAACAAAAATTAGATTCCATCAAAAACGAAAGAAGTAATGAAATTTTAAGTAGTATAGAAACATTTGATGAAAACAAAGAAGATGAAGAAACACTAGATAATCATCAAGAAAATGAAGTTGCATCTAAGAGTAAAGTAATAAAAATTAGTAAAATAATTGATAGTAGTAAGCCTTCGAATAGTGAATTCCTTCCCAAAGAAAATTCAAACTCTTTTGCCCATTCAAAATCTATAAACTCGAAAAATCATGATAACATTAATAATAATAATGGAAATACTGAAGATATTACATCTCTTTCTAAAAGAGAATTACAATTGGAAAATCTATTTAATGATGATTCATACATGGAGACAAAACAAAATGACGTAACCGAATTTGAAAATGAAGTAAAACTCGACGAGACCAATTCTGTATTAGAACAGGCTGAACCTATACTTAGGTCTGATGTAAAGAATGTTTTAAAAGAACCAAAATCTAACTTTCCAGTTGAACATGATAATAGTGGATCTGCATTTGATGAAAATAATGATATTAATAAACAAAAAGAAGAAGTTAATGAAAAAAATGAAGAAGAAGAAGATGAATATGATGAAAAAGATGAAGAGATACATAGTGATGCCCCAACTGAAGTTGCATCTCCTCCAAGGCTAAGACTAACGAGATTAGTAAGATATGATCAATTAAGAAATTCACCAAAATCATCAACACGTCAGAGTTTCGATAACAAGTCGGATTCTGACTTATCTGATATCGAAGAAAATAGAAGCGCAGTAATATCAAGTAGCATTTTACGAGGTGATTCATCTCCTGTCAAAAGCAGTCACCGTAATATAGAATCCTCACCTAATTTATCACGCACTACAATTAAGGTTTCATCCTCAAAAAAACAATCATCACATATTGCTGGCAGTAAAAATTTAAAACCTAAAAAAGGTATATATAGGGACGCAGGAGGTAGATCGAAATTACAGATTGCATGCGATAAAGGTAAATATGAAACAGTCAAAGAATTATTGGATGAAAACGAAATCGACGTTAATGACCAGGATAATGCTGGTAATTCTTCCCTTCACGAAGCTGCATTAAATGGTTATCTAGATTGTGTTAAGATTTTAATTAAATATGGAGCCAATGTAAATTTAGTTTCATATGAAATGTTTAAAGATACCCCGTTAATTGATGCCGCTGCAAATGGTCACCTCGATGTTGTTCAATATTTATTAAAGCATGGGGCTGACCCAACTCTTTGTAATGCGAAAGGTCTAACAGCTTATGAGTCCATTGAAGATGAATCTGAATTTGATGAAGAATCGATTGATGATATTAGAGCGATAAAAAATCTTCTAAGGAATGCTACTAAATCGTGGAAAGAAAATAATTTCAATAAAGTAAAAACAGTAGAGAAAGAAATAGTATCTTCACCAAGAGCTCCGCTAGCTGAAGACTTCCCAGTAGAAGATGGATTTTATTGGACAGATATTTCTTCAAAGGCTGGTAAGGAAAAGTTATTCAGAGCTTCAAAAGACGGTAATTTAACTTATGTCGGATTGTATCTAGAGAATGGTGGTCGTGTTGATTTTAAGTCATTTTTAGAAGCTGTCAGGTTTGGTCATGAAGATTTAACTAGTTTATTTTTAGCATTTGGAGCTCAAGTCAACACTGTAACAAAGGATGGAACTACTGCATTAATGTCTGCTGTTGGCAGGGGGCACACAAATATTGTAAAACTACTATTAGAAGCAGGTGCAGATATTAAAAAAAGAGATAAAAAAGGGAAATCTGCTTTTTATTATGCAAAACATAGCTCTATGGGTTTAGTTAGTGAAGAAGAATTGAATTTATTAAGAGATTCTGATATGAGCAATGATAATGCTGAAAGTTCTAATGAAGATAATATTGATAGAGTCAAAAAAGATGAATTAAATACTAGAAAACAAGCAACTGAAATAATGAAAGATGAGACAAAAGAAGCAGATAAACCAATCTCTAATGAGGAGTCCAATACCGTTCATGAAACAGTTAAACCTGAATCAATTGAGTATACTACTGACAAAATCAATTTAAAACAGGATAAAGTATCAAAAGATAAACACCATTCTAAGAAAAGAAAAGATATTAGCTCATCTAATTTATATGGTGAAGATGGACATGAACATGTTGTGGATGAGGATGAGGGTGAGGATGGAGATAATGAGGAAAAGGAAGATAATAATAAAAATAATGATGGAGGAAATGATTTTACTAATAATATTGGATCTAAGCGTAAAAACTCTTCTATTTCTAATGGGCTGCAAGAAAATAGTACCAAAAAAAGACACAAATCAGAAACTAATGCTAATTCTAATATAATTGAACCTAAAGTTAAAGAAGAAACTGAAGAAGAAAAATTAAAAAGATTAAAAGAAGAAGAAAAATACAGACAACTAAGACTGAAAGAAGAAGAAGAATATCTTCAAAAGAGATTGGAACAAAAAAAGAGGAAAGAACAAGAATTATTACAAAAATTGGAAGAAGATGAATTGAAAAGAATTGCAGAAAGGAAAAAACAGCAAAATCAAGAATTACAAAGGATGGAAGAAAAAAAAATTCAAGAAGAGCAAGCCAAAAATGAAAGAGAAATTAAAATTGAAATTAAGAAAAGACAAAAAGTTAGAGAATTTTATCCATTAGGTTTAAAATTAATTAATTTTAATGAAGTTGAAGATTTTAAAAACTTTTTACCAATTTATTATATTTGTGATGAATTTAAACATAAATATGTATTAAATTTTCAAATATTAATAATTTTGAAAGATATTAAATTTTTACAAAATGAATGTTTTAATGATACAATTAAGATAGTAGAAAAAAATGAAAAATTACAAATTTGGAATTTATTAAAATTTATATTTTTGAATGGTGGTTATAATAATATTAATGAAATTAATTTTGATAATATTGAATTAAATAAAGTATTATATTTTGAAAGAAAAGAATTTGAAAAATTTTGCAAATTACCATTAAATTGGATTAAATGGGATGATGTCATTAAATTAAAAAAATTTAACGAATTAAAAATTGAAGAAGGATTTTTAAAAGAAAATATGATTGAAGTTTCTCCAATTAATCGTGAAACTTTTAATATAACGAATAATGATAAGAATAATGAGAGAAATTTTGAAAATGATAATACAATTGAACTTGTCAAAGTTAAAAAAAGATTAAATGATATGATTAATAATGTTCAAATGAATGAATTACCAATAAGATTTCATAATAGAAATGATATTACTAAATTATTAGATTCATCTGCAAAATCTTCATTTTGGTAAAGAAAAAAATAATAATTTATTAACGGCATTTAACAAAAGTGTATAAAAGTTGAATATATACAGATAGACACACACGAACCCATACTCATACCAACATACCAAGATACATATACATATATATATATATATACCTCTATATAATAATATGGAATAAGTTGTAATTTTATAATATAGTTTACAAAGAAATACAAACAAAACTACTTATAAGTCCTATAACATTGTAACCGATAGTAGATATATAATTACTCAATCACAGGTACGTATTTCAAAATACTACGAATGTGTTGTAATTAACTCTATTTAAGCATTTCTCATTGTAGAAAGAAAAAACTGTAAAATCATTTTAATTTTACAATTGATATAAAGTTATTTCTTTTATTAATTTAGATCCAAGTCAAGCAATACGCATCCAGTAATAAACATACTTATTTTCTCAACAATCATCAATTAACAGTGCCAAAACACAAATAGTGTCTCAAAATTCTTTGTTGTAAACTTAAACTCCCCCTAATTTCCGTATATATAAAAATATTAAAAGACGTTACCCTGATCAAAACAGTCAGAATTTTACCCTCCCCGCCGCCATTCCACCGCCATCCAGTGCAGCCCGATGTAAATTGAAAAGTTTACCTTCTCCGTTGTGAATGATGTGGGGGGGGGGTGGTCAATCGTAGCTAACGAAAACAGAAGAAATTTTAAAGGAAACTGAAATTTTTTGAAAAAGAATCAATATCATTGGCTGTTATTTTTTCAAGTAAGTAAACGTACACAACACAAAGGCATACATTACTTTTCTACCGATGAACCCGAAACTATTAGAGTATTGTGAGAAGCAGAATTTTCTCACTATCACTGCATATATTGCAATGCATCTCCTGTCTGCAGGATGTCTCTCGCCTAACTGTGTATCTAATCTGTTACTAAGTGTTCTGTGTAACGTTTGCAAGTTGTCTAGTCTTAGCATGCATATTTCACGGTGTACACCCGCAGACTAACATATGATTTATATCCTTGTAAATTGCGTCTCTTTCTCTCTCACCCATCCCTTCCTTACTTGCTGCTCTCTGCTTCACTGAGAAACATCCTCAAAGCGTGAATGAACTGAGATCTCCCGCTGGCAAACGGATAGATTCTACGCAGTTTTGCAGAGATCGGAATCTAAAAGATTTCTGTGTCTGTTTCTGTTTCTGTCCAAATGAACCTGCAGCCGTGAATAAAATAACTAACGATAAATGCTAGTAGTAAAATATGTTGTATCATCTTATAGTAGTCGTCCACTTCTTCCACTTACTTTTCTCCCACTTCTATGAACAAAGAGAGAATAAACTGACTAATTGATATATCCACAATTCAATTGAATCGACTATTGAACTAACAAGACTAACAAGTAGGTAGTTTGTTCCCACTTAACAACTATCATCGAGTTGATGGAAGTAACAAGTTTTAAAAACTATTTTACATTTCCAATCTCATTGTCTTTTTATTAGTTTCTTAGTCAATTCATCTACTCTTATTGATTTTTAATATTTTTTTAAATATTTTTTTTCGTATTTTTCCTTAACTATTTCGAATATATATATATATACTTTTGTATAAATATATATATATATATATGTTATAATTATACCTCCCCATTTTTATTTTTAGTAGTCACTGAACAAAAAGTCATATTACGTATTTTTTTTTTGTTTTTCAATTCATACTTCATTTCTCAAAAGTAATACATATATAGATACAAATACAAATACAAGTACAAATAATAATAATAATGTTACGTTCATCATTTACAAATATTACTCGTGTTTCTGCAAGAAGATTCGCACAGACTCATGCTATTTCAAAAGCTACAATTGCTGACCTACAGAAAAGATGGGAAATAATGCCTTCAAATGAACAACAAGATATTGTATCAAAATTATCAAATCGTCAAAAATTGCCATGGAATCAATTATCTGATACTGAAAAACAAGCTGCTTGGTATATATCTTATGGTGAATGGGGACCAAGAAAACCTGTATTAGCAAAAGGTGATGGTTCTTTTATTTTTAAAGGTGTTATAGTAGGTTTAGTTATTTCTGTTGGTTTATTCGCTGGTGCAAGACAATTCGCTCCAGAGGCTCCAAGAACAATGACAAAAGAATGGCAATTGAAATCTGATGAATACTTAAAATCTGTCAATTCAAATCCATGGGGTGGTTATTCTCAAGTTCAATCAAAATAGATTGATTAATTTATTATATTAACATTCATTTTTTAAAGGAAAAGAAAATCAAAGTGTTGAATGAGAGGGACAAAAATAAAAAGAAAATTATGATATGATTAGCATACATTTTCTCTTTCTATTCACTTCAAACTTTAACTTACTTTTTTTTTTATTTATTTAAATTCAGATTTTTTTTTTACCATTCTTTTTTATTCACATTATATATCATTATTCCTATAACACATGTCCTTCAAGTATCATTAATTTATTAATTATGAATTCATCAATTTAACACACAGAAGAAAAAAAAAATATTTTAAATTTGATTGGAACTAATAGAGATCTTATTCCGTATTCTTTGTTAAATTTTAAAATAAATAATAAAATATTATCACCACAAATAAAAGTATAACAGCAATGAAGAATTCTGTTTTTAAAGATTTTGATTAAATATTTTATGATATTTTTTTTTTTTTTTGGCTTCTAAATAATGTTACATTGAAGGAACTTAAAATAAATTTAAATACTATTAAACATATATAACAAATAACTTAAAATTGATGTATTACATATTCTCTAAAAATAAAAAACGTCGCAAATTATTTTATAATAAAGGTTGATATAGCAATGAAGTTGATTCATAACCACTTTATTTTCCATAAGAGGCCCCAGTTGCTTTGCAACAATCACAGTTGCTCATCGTAAAGTAACCTGTTCTGGCAGCTTAGAAACACTTGGAAAGTATTAAAAACTTGTTTTCTTTTTTCCAATTAAAATAAAGACCAAAAAAAACTATTAAAATAATTCAAAGATGCCTCATTGGATGTATTATCTTCTTACCAGGAACAATATTTCTTTAAGAATCATTATTTTATCACTGTTAAACTGAATTTATTACCTTATTTATATTATTTTACCCGGTTTAAGTCAGTATATCGAAGTATGCGTTCAAGCTTTAAAAACCATAAATAATTAAGCTTACAGTGAAAAAAATGTCGATGCCATCTCATCGCTTAAAATATATCTCAATTAATTATATATATATGTATATATATATGCTTGTAATTTCTATATTGAAAGACAGAAAAGTGAAAACTACATACTTATATATAACAATACATATATGTCATTCTCTTTTGGATTTACATCAAATGATTTTGATGATGATGAATTCGACGAAAATTTACAGCAGGATCAACTAAATGGAAATTCATCAAATTCAAATGCTAACAATGAAGCTATTAACCCATTAGATTCTCAGAGATTATTATCTAATGACATTGTTCAACCGAAAATTGAAGCATTTAATGATCTTTTAAAATCATTAAATAATGTAAGAATATCTTTCGAAGAATTTTCTACTCCTCAAACAGGTTCTATTTTGTACAAAAGGGAATTGTTTGATGTTAAACATCAATTGATGAGTGAATATGATAGCACTCAAGAGAATAACAACGTTGAATTGGATATTCTTATTGGTGAAACATCAGAAGATGTAAGAAAAAATGTCTATGAAGGTGGTTTAAAATCATGGGAATGTTCAATTGATTTGGTGGATTTTTTTGCAAATGAAGATGCTCAACCGGGATCAGAACTAATAGTTAAACAATTTAATAATATACTAGAGATAGGATGTGGTAGCGCATTACCAACAGAATACATATTTAAAGAATATTTACAACAAAATTTAACAAGCGGATTAAATTTAATTTTAACTGATTATAATCAGTCTGTCTTGAGATTAGTGACCCTACCAAATATAATTATTACTTGGGCAAAAACTGTTTTAAGTAACGAAGATTGGATATCCTTACAAACTAATGAAGGTGTTGAAACACCAATTCACAATAACGAACTTTTATTAACTTCAAAGCTTTTAGAAGCTTTTGCAAATGATTTATTATCTAGAAGTATCTCTTTAACTTTTATATCAGGTTCTTGGGGTAGAAAATTTAATGATTTGATAAAATCTGAATTGTCATTAGTTTCAAATGGCTTGTTGTTATTAACTTCCGAAACAATATACCAGCCAGAAAATTTACCTATTGTAGCTGAAACAATTTTGGATTTAGAATTATACTATAAAAATATGTGTCCAAATGTAAGTAGTCTATTAGCAGCTAAAGACATTTATTTTGGTGTTGGTGGTAGCATTGTTGAATTTGAAAATTACTTATCGAATCAAATTCAATCACACAACTTAAACATTACTTATAATCAATTTAAAGTTAATGCTGGCTTAAAAAGATCTATAACTCGTATTCAATAAATAACTACAAACAAACATTAAATAAACATACTGATAATTTAGAGATGATATAATGATTAAGAAGGAAAAACAAAATAGTTTAGAATGATTTTTAAAAGTCAATAATTAAAGATTATTTACTTAAATCTTTGTTTTTGTTGTTGTAAAAATTCTTTGTAGGAACAACCATTTAAACCCTTATCTTCAACCAAATAACTTGATATCCATAATCTAAAGGTCGATAAACCATCATCAATTGATGGTTTTAATTCATTATCTTGAGAGGGTGCTACAACGATGTACAAGTGTTGATATGTTATAACGTCTGTATGTTCCCTTAGTTTACTCACAATATTTGTTAATCTTTGATTGAAACTAGAATTATCAACTACTGGTAATTCTGTTTTTCCAATTGGAATATCAGATAATTTTGAAACACCAAATGCATCCCATTTTAGTTGATCAACAATTTCGTTACCTACCCATAAGAATAGCTCAAGTCCATTATCTATTAAATATAGACCATATTTTTTTAAGAGTGACTTCGAAGAATTAACCATTGGTGGTTCAATAATATACCCTTCTTCATCAAAAGTTCCGGCATTTTCAGGCATATCATGCAGTGAATAAACTGTTGGATATATGAATTTCATTAAATAATGCAGTGGAATTGATCCAATATTATTTAGAGCAATTGATCTATAATCACTTGGAATAATTCCTTCTGCAAAGGCAACATTTTTTGATAATGAATGAATTAGTAAAGGTAGTAACCTTAAATTTGATGAAATCTTTAATTGAGCTGATGATAAATAAGTACCAACACCAACGGCTTTGGAATATGCCTTCAGTACATCTTGGATAAGATTATTCATAAATAATCTTGAAGTATCCAAGGATGAGAACTTTGCTTTTTCTACTGCTTTATGAGCAATTAGTGACGTTATAGCAATTTGATCGGCTGATGTAAATAGTTCTTTCAAATTGTTGGTAGTTGGTAATGCAAGTGTTGATACTCTTAACTTCTTTTCACCTTCTTGTGATCTGAATAGAGTGGCAACTTGAATATAACAATATTTATTATATTTCATATTTTCGTCAATTGATAATTCCATAACATATGATTGATCCCTTGGCATCGATGGTAACATAAATTCATTTGATGAATTTTTATAAAAATGTCCATATGATGATTTAATATTTAAACCAACACTACCACGTACTTTCATTGTACATGAAAAATCAAGATTCATTGATAAATGTTTTGAAAGTTCTTTAGTAAATTTTTTAACGTCAGTAATTCTACTTGCAGAAAAACTTGGATAAAAATAAATTTGACCACCAGTATAATGTGATAAATCTGATAATGTCGCTATATCAATATAATTGTTTGTTGCTAAGAACAAATCAATTGATACTTGATATTTATTACATTCCAATGTAAAGTTTTTATAGAATGAATTCTGTGAATTTAAAAATTCATCTTCGTTATTAAGTTGAACAACCGATTTTGTTTTATAATTTTTATTTTTATTTAATTCATTATTTCTTATTTGTAAATTGCCAATACCATAATTAGGTAAAGTAGAACTTAGAATAATTATTTTACCACCGGTTTCTTCCATTAATTTTAAAGCGTTTCTTAATGATGAACCTAGTGCAAAATTTGATGAATAATTATTTTGAAAAATATTTGGTAAATCATTTAATAATTTTTTAATATTTTTTCCACATTTTTTAATTGAAACTAATAAATCATTTGATGAAGGTATGAATGGTTCTTCTAAATCTGTTACATCTAACATTCTAATATTTTTTTTAAATAATTTTGAATTAGATTCATTTTCATTTTCAATTTCATCTTCTGGGATTTGAAAATAGTGAATTGAATTATCTACGCAAATAATTGATATTAATGTTTCATAATTTTCATCATTATCTGGTATATCGTTAATTGTTTCAGCAATTGTATTTATTACTGTAAAAAAATAACCATTATTTAGTGAATTTGATGAAACATCAATAATAAATGAATATACAAATGAATTATTTTCATTTTTTAAATTTTGAAGTTTAAAATCAATTGGATTTAAATATTCCATTGTTGCAAAATTTAATTCAAAATTTTTATCAATGTTATCAATTGAAATTGGATTTTCAAAATAACCATTTTCTTGTAAATGTTCAATATTATAATTTTCATCATAATTATTTAAATTATATTTGAAATATTCAATTGGCAATTCATTTAAAATATTACAAAAATTACATTTCCATGTTGAAATATTTGATTGATTTAATTTAACAAAAGGATTTAAATAAGCTAAACATCTCTGACATCTTATTACTAAACCGTTATCGTTAATTGGTATTAATTGATCATCAATAAAATCATTTAAGTAATTATATGGTTTTATTATTAATCCTAATGGTAATTTTGAATTTTCTAAAATTGAATTTGAAATTGGTATTTTATTTAATGTTGAACGTAAATAATTTGATGATGAATTTGAATAATAATTTAATTTATTAAAAACAGTCAAATTTTCTGGTAAATTAATATTAAAATTTGATGAATTCATTGAATAAATTTCATCTATTGGTGAAAAGTATTTTAAATCATCTAGTAGATTAATTGATTGAATATTGATTTTGTTATTTTTAGATTTATTTTCAAATTTTGAATTATTATAATAATTATTATCAATAAATGGAATTGAAATTCTATTATTAATATTATAGTCATCATCATAATATCTATAATTATAAACATCATTATTTGAAATATTATTGTCATTATTAATATTAATATAATTTAAACTATTTGTTATATTATCAATTTGATTACTAAGTTCGTTATTAACAATTGAATCTCTTGGTATTTCATTATTAATAAAATTATTTTTATTTTTTATCATAAAATATGATTGATTTTGTTGATCAACGTTATCGTATTGAGAATTTTCTAATTGTTGTTGTAATTCTGGATAAACTCTTTTCTTTACACGAGGCATTCTAAACAAGTATATGTATAAGTATATGTATATATATATATGTCTTCAAATAAAAATGCAGAAAACTGTAAAGCAATAATGAATAGAATATAGCATTTTCCCAACTGTTCAAAGATGTTTATATATCAATCTCTCCTTATTCCTAAATAGAGCTTTTGAGTTCTAAGACTTTAAAAACAACAATATAATATAATAAAATGCAAATTGAGATCTTTGTGTCAGTTCCAACAACCCTGAAGAAGAGTCGCCATTACTTAACAATCAACGAGAGAGAGTTCTCTAAATTCACTACAAGATAATTGCATGATCATTACTCTGTTCTTGATCCAGAGTCCCTGTGGTCCCCTTTGGGAGTTCTTTTCAGTAAACCATCAAAAGAAAAGGAACAATGTGATCGATCAGCCCAAGTTCCAACTTCCAAAGAGCAAAGTGCAGAAACTAAAATAAGTCGCTCCTGTTGTATATCGATTGATTTCAGTGTGACGTAGAGAAAAAGTAATAATTCGCATCTTCTCTCTGCCTCCTTTCTCCACTTTCTTCCCCAGCAGTTTCCCTCTATTTTGTCCGGAATCTCCCGAAAGGGTATTCCCTTAGCCAAACAAGGCTCAAAACTTGCTTCGCTACGGAGAACTCTTAATAGAGAGATACGATCTTTTGGGCTAGACAAGACAAGACAAGACAAGACGAAAACGAGACAAAATAACGTATTTTGCAAATATGTCGCATCCCCCGCGGAAGCAACAGTACAATTTATGTGTGAACACCTTCCTGTGTTGATTTTCGTAGGAAAGACAAATTGTCACTTAACCTTTTGTGATCGCATACATACTCAATGTTAGCATATTTGACACAAACAAATTACGCATCGTCCATCTCTTTCTGTGCTGTGCTATCTAATATAGTCGGACGTATCGAGATCTATTTTTTTCGATTAGATCCCTAATTTAATGGTGATAGTATGCCAGCAATTCAAAAAGGATTGATCTGTCAGGAAAATCGATCAAGAAAGTTCTACACATTCGGTTCATAAATTCCACAAAGTGGTTCAATATTTTTTTTTTAAGCTTTCTTTGAGTTGCCACAGATCTCTCCGCAGAGAAGTCAGAAGTAATGATGTTTTTTCATTAATGGTAATAGAAAAAGAAATCTAATCGCTTAGCCTGTTGCCCCCAATCATCGTACATGTTGTAGTTATTCTCTTGTTATAGATGATTTTGGCTGCATTTGCAGGGACTATGTAATTGAATCAAGCTTACAAATCAACTATATGGTTTACGGCTGGCCCTAAACGTTTGATAGAGTACTCCTTGTCAAGGTCAAGGCCAAGATTAAGGCCAAGGCCAATTCTGGTCTATCCATGTCTTAAATTCTTGACTTGGCGGTCGATCAAATTTTGTTTTCGGTCACTATCTACTGATCGAGATGTTTAAAAGCTTCATCAACTAAGCTTATATTCAAGAATGAAATGTACCAAGACATTTTTTAATTTATAACAAATAATTATTTATTTGAATCATACTTATTGTTCCCATCTTATTTTCATAATTAACTGTCTTATTGTATATATATATGTATATATATATATATATATATATCCGTTTGTGTATATATCCTTTAAAATGTCAATGCTTGGTATTTTATTATTGATGCTACGTGGTTATTTCAAATTTCAATATCTGTTAAACTGTATAGCGGCTAGAAATCTAGTTAGAAAACGCTTTTTATTATGTAATGGGAAAAAAATTGAAAAATTATCAAGAAAAAGCTTGAGAACGAACGTAATATAATTTAATAACCTTTAAAAAGTTCTTTTTATTAACTATTTTACTTAAAATACTTATTATTCACAAACATATATATATATATATAGATATATATACCTAGACAAATAATCAAATTATTAAAATCAGAAATGGCTGGTTCTATCGAATTTTTCAATATTGAAGAGAATGCACAAGTAGTGTCACCATGTTTGATTATTCGAGGTAAATGTGTTAATAATGGTACTGAAAGTGAACCAACTTCTATAACAATTGATCACCCTCAATTACCATCATTATCCTATCCAATTCATGAAAATCAATTCAGAATTACTGTAATTTTAACTCCAGGTGAAAATAAATTTAGTTTTAAAACAAATAATGGTATTGCAAAGACTTTAATTATATTTAATACACCAATGTTACAAGATCAACCAATTCATTTATGTTTATTATTAGCAAAAGATTCTCCATTAGTATTTGACTCACCAAAATCACAAATTGAAAAAGAAAATGGTAATGGTTTAGAATTAGCAATTAAAAAATTAAGAGTTGGTGGTAGATTAATGCAAGCTTATACAAATGAACAAATGTTACGTAATAAATTTGGTCATAGAACATTTCAATTTGTTGAAGAATATGCAATGGATACATTATTCAATACTGAAAAATCAATGAGAAGTACAATTAAAATTCACATTTTACATAGTGATAGAACAACTGCAGAAATTAGGGATCATGATGTTGCACAACAAAATAAGAATGCAAAGAATTCTGGTGGTTTGTATGATTATGCAATGGAAGCTTTAATTAAATACGGAGGTCCATTTACAAATAGTGAAAAGCCAGTACAAGCTGCTGTAATGTTTATGGATACTCATTGGGATGGTCAATTCATTACTGGTCATGCAGCTTTAGGTGGTGGTAATGATTCAATTAAATTGGCTATATTTGGTTCTCATGGTTTATATTCATGGCCAACTTCAATGGAAGAAATTGTTAATTACTTTACAGATATAACCGTCGTTTCTACAAAAGAAGTTGCAAATGATAATACCGAATGTGGTTCTCATTGGGAATGTTTAACTGTAACATTAGGTGCATTTTTACATGAGATTGGTCACTCTTTAGGTTGCCCACATCAAGAGTATGGTGTCATGTTAAGAGGCTATCCAGTTTTTAACAGATCTTTACTGACTAAGGAAGCTTATTCAACAAGAACAAAATCTAATGGTGTTCCATCTCCAATTGATCCAAATACTGAATGTAAATGGCATCGTTTAGATTTATTAAGATTTTTGTATCACCCTTCATTCACTTTACCACAAGATTATTATGATCCAACTTTTAATAGACCAAGTAAGATTGGTAGTTTCACGAAACCAAGACCATCTGTATTTCCTTTGGGTAATGAAAGCTGTAAAATCGTATCTGATGAAGGTGTTTACTCCATTGAAATATTTTGTGGTGATTTATCAAGGGGTTTCATTGAATATTTACCAGAATCTTTGGGTGGCCAAGGTCCACAAAAGGATGTTATTTTAACGTTAGAACAATTGCGCTCTCACATCCCGGATGAATATAAGAGTAGATTTAACGATTCATTTGGTGTAAAAATATTAGCTGTCAATAGCCCAGAAGCACATATTGATGATTTTGTTTCACTATTAAAAATAAGAAAGATTCCAATGAAAGATTATGGTTTTGGCGATAAAGTTGAAGGAATTAAATCAATAACTTTTGGTAATACACACGCTGGTTCAGAAACGGGAATTATACCATTTCATACAAGAAAAGTTAACTGTGTAAGGGTATATTATGGTCAAGCTTTAGATGGGATGAGATTTTTCATGAAAGATTCTAATGTATTGTTTGGTGTGGAATCTTCAATGTTCGGTGACTTTGAACTTAGCGAAGATGAATCTATAACAGGATTCAATGTCAGATCAGGCCAATGGATTGATGCTATTCAAATTTTAACAAGTAAAGGACGTAAATCTGAAATGTATGGTAACGTAACGGGTGGTGGATTAGGTTTATTAGCTCCACCTACTGGCTATTCTATTCTTGGTATGCATGGAAGAGTCCAACAATGGCTTCAAGGTGTCGGTATTGTATATGGTGATTTGAAAGAATAAAACTAGTACTATTTTCTTTTCAAAGAATGTATTCGTAAACTATCTGCAAGAAAATACAAAATTCAATGTAAATATTTACCTAATTTAATTTCATTATATATTTAATAGAAAGTTCTTACCAGTTAAAGGTGTTATATATCATACCTATCAAATGTCATCATATAAAAAGGTTGTATATGCTATCATTAATGTCAGAACTACTCATTGGTGGGCTCATTATTTAAAACAGATGCTTTCAAATCTGCGAGTTTTTTTTCTAGTTCAGATATTTCAAAATGATGGCCTAAACTTTCCTTTGGCTTCACTTTATTAGAGGAGGCTATTAATTTAGGCTTCACAGAAATTTGCTGATTTGAAACAGCTCTATTATGACTTAAAGGTTTTTTAGGAGATGAGATCATTTTATCATCAATACTTTCATTTATTCTATCCTGTTTTAGTTTCCAGCCTCTTGGGCCAGGATTGGATGCCGATCTATTTACAGATGAAGGTGCAGTAGGAACTAACGAATAGCGTTTTTCCTTATATACTAAGCCAACTTCTTTTACCATTTTTGTATTCATAACAGATTGTGGAACTTTGTAAAATGTATCTTTTTCTTCGACATATTCCCATAAAGTCCAACTTATTCCGTATGGTTTTATATCCAAACAATAAACACAGTGTAAAGGTATATCTAAATTAACAATAATATCTTGATTTAAGTTTAGAAAATATCCTAATAAAACTCTAGCAACGACACGATGTGTTACAATTAGAACATTATCCTCAATTCGTTCGATTTCTGTTATAACAGATCTTACACGGTTTATAACATCGGTATAAGACTCACCACCAATACCAGGATATCTATAGTGTAATTTGTCAGTTTGTCTTTCTATATAACCTTCAGGATTTTCTTTTTTAATTTGTGCATATGTCATACCTTCGCAATCACCTGCATTTAACTCCTCCAACATTTTCATTTGTTTGATTGGGTAATCGACCTCATCAAAATTACTTATAGTTTCCACACATCTCTTACGAGGACTACTCCAGACAAAAAATTCATTTACTTGATGATCATCATCTCTCTTAACCGCGTCGTTACTCTTTTCTAGTTCGTTTTCATGAAATATTTCTCTCTGTTCATTTATAAATCTAGTTAATGCTGCTGCATATTTTTCACCACGAGCAGTTAAATTAGAATCACCCCCAATTTTTCCCAACACATTATATTCACTTTCACCATTTCTAGTCAACCAAATCTGCCTTTCTGCTAATGTGAAATTTAATAAATAGTAGACAGTCTGAGAAGCCAAGAATCCCTTTATATTGTACGATATTACTTTTTTGCCTACATCAATCATTTTAATATATTGTAACTCTTCTTCATCCAGTATTGGTTCGTATGCCTTTGTATAATTTGTAAGCCTTTCTTTAAAGTCTTTCAAGGAAGCTTCGGGATTTTTACCCTTGTAATCTGGACCCAATAATTTTAGCTTAATATTCTTTTGAACTACATTCTTATCTGAGCATATTGTCTCCAAAAACAGCACTTGAATATCTTTTGATCTTTCACGAATTGTTTTTAAAACCTGTTTTCTTCTCTCTTTTGTCGTATTGGTTGCATCAAATATACCGACTGAGCCGAATCCAATTAATAAATAATCAAGTAGCTCATGTAAAGTATCTAATGCCCATTTATCTCTTAATTTAATGGACTCGTTATTGCTGGGATCAAAAAAATTAGAATCCTGTTCTTGCATCCCATGTTCTTTTGCAAATTGTCTTCTAGTATTACCAACATTAAAAGCTTTACAATAGTAAAGAGAATAATTTAAATACCTTGATAACTTATTTGTTATAAATGACTTTCCTGTTGCTGGTAAACCTACCATTACAATTACTAATTTTGAACCTGCATCTTCTTTAGAGATTGTTCCATCAGGAGATGATTTGGATTTTGTTAAACCAGGAACGTCTAAAGTCGTAGGTCTCTTTTTAGGATGAGTGAATCTCGAAGGTGACATCACTCCAGAAGGAGGAGTTGACTCTTTTGTACTTAAACTAGTACTTGAACTCGTCCTTAAGTTATATTTAGAGATATTATCATATTCATTATTTGAATTGATTCGATTTAGTTTTATTAAATTTAGTCCACTACCTTCTCTTGATATAATTGGTGTATTCTCACCAGAATCTCTTGGTGATGTCCATGCACTAGCAACAGGTGTATCACTTAATGGTCTTCTTTGAAAGCTTGGAACTTTTGCTAGCGGATCATTTATATCTTCATCTTTATTCTCAACAACAATTCTCACATGCTTTTTTGGATGAATATTCAATTCATTAGATAAACTTGAATTTGTATTTACTTCATGAATACCATGTAGACTACTCGGATCAGTACTATTGTTGTTTCCCGCAAAATTCATTGAACCTGTATTACGCATTAAATAATTATTTTCTGGTTCTAATGGGGCTACGTCTGAAAACTTCCGAGTATTTGACTTTTCATTAGTATTACCTTCAGTATTATTTGATGAAGAATTCAAACTTTTCGAAAAATCCATCACCTTAAAGTTCATCACTTTTTAATCGAAGAAAATTATTGAATGAAGTGAATACAAAAAAATGCTTTTAAAATCCCAAAAAAATTCAATTAAAAACCTTCTCACTATAATTTTCCAAAATGCTAGTTATATTTTATAACAATTAGTTACTAAATTAAATAAATAAAGGCTATCAAATATAATAATTTATCTTGAGTTCTCAACTCCCTTAATCGAAAAAATTATAACACTCTTCAGATTCTAAGATGTACTCTTGTATTTATCTTTCAATAATTAAAATGCTGTAAACCCTTATTGATTTGTTAAGTATGAAGTAATTTAAAAGTATACGTATTAGTCCAACTACATACACGTAAATATACAATGATATTTAATTGAATCAAGTACCCCAGTGCAATTTACTAATTATACCTTTTGAAAGTTATCATTTTTAATAACTGCTTGCACGAGTATCATTATATACGATGTGGTACAATTATTACAATAAATAGAGATATATCAAGTACAACGATATATAACTGGAGCATATATTTAGGTGAACCACGTATGGTTATTACACTACGATAAGCATGCAACGCACCTGAGCGTACGAGAGAGTGTACGTCTTAAAACATATGGGAATCAATGAAAGAGAACAATACACTAAGCTTCTATCTGTCGAACAATTGCAATCTCATCAACCGATAAGTATATAATTTTGAGAAGATGCAGTTAGTTCTCTCTATTTCCACTTGAATGTATAATTGTATTTGTACAGATATCCTGTGATGGCTACTACTATATGTTAACTAGTTACTATATATAATAGATAACTTCTGCATGTAACATATCATTATATACGTCGGATATGGCTGAATTTGGTAAAGTAAAAACAAAAATGGAAATATCTTTAATTAATTACATAAATACAAATCAAATATCTATTAAATTTTTATTCATTTATAATTAAAGGAAGAGATATTATTAAGGTGATATACTTGGTTGACAAAGCTTATAGATTACATTTGTAAAATATTTTGAGACAGTAATTGATTTGAGTGCAAGTTATAAAATTCAAACAGGAACAGCTATTATACGTTCTTTAAAGATTTAAATTAAGGATATTAAGATCAATGTCTTTCTTACAGAATTTGTATGTTCGTTTATGAATAATAGTATGAATAATTACTATTGTTGTTTTAACATTTATTTTATTATTTCAGATTTTAATTTAATATTTACTAACATTTCCTTCTGTTTTGATTTTTTTTTTAGTCATTTAAGTCCTGGCCAAACCATTCGGTCTACAAGAGGTTTCAAATGGAATAATAATAATTCTGATAATGCTAATACTCCAAATAATAATAACACGGGAACACCAAATTTCAAAAATTATAATACAAACACTTCAAGCAATTTACCATTAAATACAAATGATAATCCTTTATTATCAACGCCATCAAGAATACCACAAACCCCAACTAGAAATGATAGACAACAACAATCACAATTACTAACTGATTTTAACTATACACCATCTCACCAGAAACCTTTTATACAGCCTCCAGTTGGAACAACTGTCTCTTCACATCAAGATTTAAAACAAATCGTTGAAATTACTTTAGGATCTGAAGGGGTTTTAAACCAAGCTGTAAAATTACCAAAGGGTGAAGATGAAAACGAATGGTTAGCAGTACATTCAGTTGATTTTTATAATCAAATAAATATGTTGTATGGTACCATAACTGAATTTTGTTCTCCACAATCATGTCCAAGAATGATAGCCACAAATGAATATGAATATCTTTGGAGTTTTCAAAAAGGCCAACCACCTGTCTCAGTATCTGCTCCTAAATACATAGAGGCTTTAATGAAATGGTGCCAAGATCAATTCGATGATGAATCTGTATTCCCAGCAAAAACACCAGGTCAATTCCCACCTCATTTTATAGAAAAGCATGCAATGCCAATATTAAGAAGATTATTTAGGGTATACGCTCATATTTATTGTCACCATTTTAATGAGATTTTAGAATTAAATTTACAAACAGTTTTAAATACAAGTTTCAGACATTTTTGTTTGTTTGTTCAAGAATTTCAATTATTGAGACCATCTGATTTTGGTCCACTTTTAGAATTAGTCACAGAGCTAAGAGATAGGTAAGTATATCTTGTAAAGTATTTGTTCTGATGATGATAACATTATTTTAGACTAAACTGTCTTTTTTTCTTTGCATGTTCAATTCATAGTAGTATTTTTTTTTTGTTTGTAGTTTAATATAATATACAACGGACCCAGTTTTATTTATTGTAATATCATTTCCCTCTTATGAAAAAAGTCATATCAACAGTATATTTACATCAAGGTCCATAATTAATAGTATTAACTAAAATACTTTTGCCTTGGTCAATATTTCCTGTTAATTATGTGATATCTATTAACTTAATCTGCTGATATGAATTTTTTTACTTTCCCATAGGCTTTAAAATTATGCCCGGGATATTTAAAGTTGGAAATTTAAATAATAATATATAAATTCATTAATTTTTTTAATAGATCATATGAAATTCTTTACAAATGGAATGAAGGATAAGGGATGATAAAATTACTTATTACCATATTAGCCATAGTTGCTTACTTTTTGATAAGTTGGTTTAATAAATTACCGCATTTCATCAGATATCCCTCAAAAGGATTCCTCCATCCATTATTGAAAAAACTAAATGATGAATCAACAATTAAGTCAAGTTGGAAAAATGGTATTTACAGAAGAAAATTGATTCTTGGTTCTATTAATCCAGGTGACTATACATCCAATTTATCAAATACTATTGAATTCTCTAAATTTGATATAAGGGAAAAGAAACAATTGATCGACAATTTAACTAGTAGTGTTCCAATTAATAAGAGGGTATTGTTCGGTTATTTTCATCCTTATTGTAATGCAGGTGGTGGTGGAGAAAAGGTTTTATGGAAAGCTGTTGAAGCTACATTAGCAAAGGATGAAAATAATATCGTGATAATTTATACTGGTGATACCAACATCAGTAAAGAACAAATTTTAAATAATGTTACTTCCACGTTTGATTACAACTTAGATTCGTCACGTATTGTTTTTATTTATTTAACTTACAGAATTTTGGTTGATAGTAAAACATGGCCTCATTTTACTTTAATTGGACAAGCATTGGGGTCAATAATTCTTTCATTAGAAGCACTCTATAAATGTCCACCCGATTTTTGGTGTGATACCATGGGGTATCCTTTTGGTTATATTCCAGTCAAATTGATAAGCCGTATTCCAATAATTACATACACACATTTTCCTGTTATTTCAACCGATATGTTAGATAAATTAAGAGCCACGCCAGGAGGTATGACTCTTAAATTAAAGATAAAGTATGTATACTGGAAATTATTTATGATATGGTATAAACTTGAAGGTAACGTATTAGCAATTATTATCACAAATTCTACTTGGACAAACAATCATATAAAGTCCATTTGGAAAACTAAAGAGACGAGTATCATATACCCACCATGTTCCACAGAAAAGCTGCTATTGAAAGAACAATCTTGGAAAAGAAAAAATCAAGCTATTGTACTTGCCCAATTCAGACCTGAAAAAAGACATGATTTGATTATAAATGCGTATTCAAAATTTTTGAATGAAGTCGATAATAGCCGTGTTAATGTTGATATTCCTAAGCTAATTTTGATTGGCTCCACAAGATCACAATTAGATAAAGATTATGTTACAAAGTTGAGCAAATGGGCATTTGAAGATTTACATATACCATCTGAGTTGTTGAAGTTCCATACCAATTGTTCTTATTCTGATATAAAAGATTATATGCATACTTCGTCTTACGGTATTAATGCAATGTGGAATGAACATTTCGGTATTGCTGTAGTTGAGTATGTTGCTTCTGGCTTGATTCCAATTGTTCATGCATCTGCAGGACCACTTTTAGATATTGTTGTCCCTTGGGATACTGAAAGAGATCAACAAGCTGAGACCATTAATGATGATACTAGAACAGGATTTTTTTTCAAAAGCGAAGAAGATCCAGATTTCAATGAAGAAGAAATGAAACATTATATGTCTTTGACAGACGTGTTCTTGAAAATAATAACGTTGACTGACGATGAAAAATTTGCAATTTCTAATCGTGGAAAGAGTTGTGCATCTGTTAAGTTTTCAGACAAAAATTTTGATTACCAATGGAATAAACAAGTTTTAGATAAACTAAGTACATTATAAGTTGTACTAACTTAAAAGCATATTTTGGATAAAATATAGTTATTTCATATTTTCATTTATAGTTGAGAGTCCATTTTTATAGTTGTATAAAATATTATATATTTGTATGTAACTAAATAACGAGGGTTTTAATGATATACGATATCAAAAAAGTAATCTGGTTAATATTTTTTGTTGTTACGTTGTCGATCAGCAGTAAAATTTAAGGCAATAAAATATAATGCAAGTAGGAATTAGATATTAAATGGGAATGAAACTAAAAAAAAGTTGGCTTTTATAAATCAAGGACCTGATGGTCTTATTTGAGGAGTAGATATAACAATGTTTGGAATCAAATCTACATTTTCATTGTCAACAAAATTTTCATTATTAGTTGAATGATTATTATATGTACTCGTTGATGATCTTGTCTGAATCGTTGCTTTAGATGGAGCACGGTTCATAGGTTTGCCATTTTGATCCAATTTTAGCATATTGGTAATATATTTATTTTTTTCTTGATGATTTGAAATGGAAGTCAAGTCTTTCACAAGAGTATACCAGCGAATCATTGAATCGTAAGATCCAACTTTAAACACCCAGTTATGACCACGGCTAATTAATCCATTTTGTTTAGAATGCAAAATAAACTTGTAATCAGATGAGTCCTTCTTTGAATGTTCAGCTACAGAGCATTCCCTTAAAGGTAACGACATAACTGGAATTAAATCTTTCTTTCTTTCAGCTGACTTGAATTCATGTAAAAAACTTGGAGTTAATACAAAGAAACCTTTCGAGTATGATTTTAAAAATTTTGATCTCTTTTCTAAAAATCCTGATTGTATTTCATAGGTAAACGGGTCGTATTGATTCTTATAAACAATAGAACTCATTTTTCTAGTTGGAATATTTGGTGAAATGAAATTCGAATCTCTTGCAATAAAATTATCCCATTCGAATTTAGGATCTTTACCAAAAAATCCAACATCTAATTTTGAAATTAACACGTCAAATACAAGTTGAGATTGTTGACCAATTAATCTAGCATAAATAGTTAGTGCATTTTGAATTTCCATCACAACTACTTTTTCTAATTCAGAAGCTGACGTTTCTAAGTTATCAAAGGCTTCATGAAGAAAATTCTCTTCAGAAATTTGTTTCCTAATTTGTCTATCTAAAAAGATTTTGGATAGATATGGGTCTTGTTTAGGTACCCCATAATGGGCTTGCTCGATTGATTCTGAAAAGTTTTTCATATCTGTTTTTGTCTTCTGTAATTCTTTAGCGCAAGAATTTTTAAAATCTGAATGTAGTAATTTTATCTCCTTGATTTTAACGAGCAGATCTCTCTTCAAGTCATCTAGCCTTGGCAATACTTCATTTGATAATTCTTTTGATGCTTTAGAAGCATTAGCAGCTAACGAGCCGTGATATTGATTTAATATAGTTGGTAAATCTTGAATTGACCCATTTCCTAAAGGTAGGAAAAATTTCTGATTTGCTTTATCTTCATTTGAGGATGGTTGATATAAATTTTCAACAGAGAAAAAAGGGAAATTAATGGAATGAGATAACCTTAATTGTTGCCTAACAATTTCATCTTGAATTGATGCGATTTCCGTTAAATAACTCATTAAAGATTTGATAATTTCTCTCCAAGCTCCAAATCTTTGAGCTAAAATTTCAGTTGGTTGTGATGATGTCGGTATTAATATTACAAGTGGTGACCTTGGATCTTGTTGTTGGTTGGATCTTTGTGGATAAACTGAACCATCATTTAGCGTTTTTGTCAAAGAATTTTTACCTTGAAATTCAATACTATTAGCATTTACAAAATTTGTTACATTTTGTAAATTTGGATTTTCTAATTGGATATTGTTATTTAGACTATTTTTGATATTATTATTTTGGTTCGGTATTGACATTTGAAATGTAAGATCGCTAACATTTCGTAACTGTGTGGAGGCATTGCGTTCATTATTCGTTAAAGTATTATTGCTATTGTCAATAGAATCAATACCATTAAAAGGATGAACATTTGTATTTACGAACGACTGTGATTGTTGTTGTTGTTGTAGTTGTAGTTGTTGTTGAATATGCTGTAAATATAATGGAGAATAATCATTTGAACTTAAACCTAAACTTTTTGTTCGGTTTTGTAAATTTTGTAATTGTTGTACATTACGTTGCTGTAGTGGTAAAATATCAGATACGGTTGATGTCATTGTATTATGTTTAGACATTTTTAGTGATATAATATGGTTATATTAGTATTCAACGAGGTAATAAAAGAAGTTAAAAAAAGTTGTAAAAAATAATGAATGAATGATGTTTCAAACTTCTATTATTTTTTTATATTAAATAAGTAATTTTTTCAAAGATTTCGTTATTATTGTAAATTAAAAATGAAATTATCAATGTTCGAAATTCCAAATGTATCGTATCAAACAGAATATTTAAATTATTACTATTTTCTAATTATTTCAAAAGTTCAGTGATAGTTAAGCAATTCTACGAGTATACTACTTATTTAAAAGGATTTAAACTTCAAAACAATGTGTCTTAAATTTCAATATTTGAAGGTTTTCCCTTCTCAATTTTTGTTCTTCATTTGAATTTCCTAATTTTCTTAATTTTTCACTTTCTGAAAAAAAAAAAAATGTAAACTCGCTTTCTACGGACAAATCTTACTGAATTTTAGTGACTTTTTTCAAACCATCAACTCAATTTGAAGGTTTCCTAATGACTTTACAATCGTAATGATGGCATTAAGCAGTACAAGATGGTATTTGAACACAGAAATATATGAATCTTGGACGCAATTGGATAGCACATGGTAGTGGTGATTTCTATAAAAACAATCGAATGAAACCCTCTCTTCCTCTTGGCAAGAGTGAAAAGAGAGTGGTTTATTGAGAGAGATAATAACTGGATATATACATATAAATATATAAATATATAAATATATAAATAGATGTGTGTATAACATTGCATTGATGTTTGCATACAGTGTTGACTGTATTCCCCTTCCATTAACACATATAACAAGAGTGATTAACGCTTTTACCGTTAATCACTTTTTAAAGTATTTAGTGGTGCGGTTTTTTCACTGTAACAACAAGAAAAAAAAACGTAATATTCATTGGAGAATTTATTTCAAATTTTGAAATTCTTCTATTGCGAATGAATATAATTTCAATTGAACAATGGTTGTAAAATGTTTTTGTTTTTGTAAATTTATTTATATTTATTTATATTTCATTCGATTGAAAGAGTTTTTACTTTTCATTTAATTTGATTATTTATTTTCAACTTTGTGTTAAATGTCAATTGTCAATAGTAGTAAAACTTTCTTCAAAAAAATTTTGAGTTCAGTTAACAGCAGTAATCATATTAAAAACAAAATGGTTTTACCAAGTGTAATTGAGTCAAGAAGACCAAAAACTTCTCCAGAATTTGATTATTCTACATTATCCAATTATCAGAATTTTAAAATTAATCACACAAATTTAGACTTAAATATCTTATTCAATGAATTATCTATTTCTGGTTCTGTATTATATGATTTAACAGTTATTAAGGAAGATACTTTAGAAATTAAATTAGATACTTCATATCTAGAAATTAAATCAATTGAAGTCAATAATATGAAGGATATTAAATATGAACTTTTACCTAGATCTGAACCATTGGGTTCAAAGTTAATAATCAATTCAATTGATAAAAATTTATTAAAATTAAATGAAAAATTAAATTTAAAAATTACTTTTAAGACAACAAAAAGCTGTACCGCTTTGCAATGGTTAAATAATGAACAAACTTCTTCAAATAAACCTTACGTTTTCTCTCAATTAGAAGCTATTCATGCCAGATCTTTATTTCCATCTTTTGATACTCCATCTGTTAAGTCTACATTTACTGCTAATATTACTTCAGAATTACCTGTTGTATTTTCAGGTATTGAACAAAAAGTTATCGATAATGGTGAAACAAAAACTTACATTTTTGAACAATCTGTTCCAATTCCTGTATATTTAATTGGTATTGCATCAGGTGATTTAGTTAATGCTGAAATCGGTCCTCGTTCAAAAGTTTACACTGAACCATTCCGTTTAAAAGATGCTCAATGGGAATTCTCTGGTGATGTTGAAAAATTCATTCAAGCTGCTGAAAATATTATTTTCCCATATGAATGGGATACCTATGATATTTTAGTAAACGTCAATTCATATCCATACGGTGGTATGGAATCACCAAATATGACATTTGCTACGCCAACTTTAATTGCTTACGATAAGACTAATGTTGATGTTATTGCTCATGAATTAGCTCATTCATGGTCTGGTAATTTAGTTACAAATTGTTCCTGGAATCATTTTTGGTTAAATGAAGGTTGGACTGTTTATTTAGAAAGAAGAATTATTGCAGCTATTCATGGTGAACCAACTAGACATTTCAGTGCTTTAATCGGTTGGAATGATTTGAATAACTCAATTAATGCTATGAAAAACCCAGAAAGATTTTCTACCTTAATTCAAAATTTAAATGATGGCACTGATCCTGATGAAGCTTTCTCTTCTGTTCCTTATGAAAAAGGTTTTAACTTATTATTTCACTTAGAAACTATTTTAGGTGGTCCAGCTGAATTTGATCCTTTTATTAAACATTACTTCACCAAATTTTCCCGTAAATCATTAGATTCTTTCCAATTTTTTGATACATTATTTGAATTTTTCGCTGATAAGAGAGAAATTTTGGATAATGTTGATTGGGAAACTTGGTTATTCACACCAGGTATGCCTCCAAAGGGAACTTTTATCACAACATTAGCTGATAATGTCTATGCATTGGCTGAAAAATGGGTTGCAAATGCTAACAAATTAGCCACAGAAGAAGACTTTAAACAAATTTTCTCAATTGAAGATATTAAAGATTTTAACTCCAATCAAATTGTTTTATTCATTGATACTTTAGTCCAATCAACTGATATTAAATGGACCGAACATCAAGTTGCTGCCAAAGTATTATTAAGCATTTATAATGAAAAGCTTGTTAAATCTAGAAATGCTGAAGTTGTTTTCAGAACTTATAGATTCCAAATTACCGCTGAATTAAAAGAATATTACAATAGTTTAGCAGAATGGTTAGCTACTGTTGGTAGAATGAAGTTTGTTCGTCCAGGCTACAGATTATTGAATTCTGTTGATCGTCCTTTAGCTATTGCAACGTTTGAAAAATTACAAAACGTATATCACCCAATTTGTAAATCATTAGTCAAACAAGATTTAGATTTATAAAATATATATATATATATTAAAATCTATGTATACATAAATGCATTATTATATATAAACACAATTTATTTGAAACTGAGAGAGTTTCCATAATTGAATATGACTAAACATTGAAAAGTGCTTTTTGTTAAACGAATATCTATAAATACAACAAGAAAGTTTACAACTAAAGGATAAGTGAATATAAACATATATTTATTACTGAACTTAAGTAAACTAAGACAGTATCATATATATTGTAATAAACTACAATTCTATCTTATTCACAAAGCCATCATCCGGGTAATGCACAAGCTTTTAACGAGCACAAAATTTTTTGAAAATTAGTATTATTTTTGGAAATGAAAGCTACGTGTATCTCTCGATTTTGTTTTCAATGAGCTTAATGTTTGAAAAATAAAAGTAAGATTAGATGCAAATATATTTTTGAACACTATTTTAAATATCAGCTAAAATATAAAAAATATATCTAAAAGTACATTGAAGGTATATATACTAATCATGAATCAATTGAGTAATTTAGCAGTATGTTATTTTGTCCCTTTTATATGCTTATACGCCGTTTGACATAAGCATCGATAATCTTAAAAATATGTTTGTTCATTCCAACATTCTAATTGATATAATTACAGTTGTACTAACATTATTATATGTATAATAAATAATATTAAACATATATCTTTTCATTTAGCAATTTTCTCGTTTCACAGAAAACTTATCAGTTGAAAATATTAAATCTGAATTTTCATCTTTGCAATCAAGATTATCATCTATTCGTCCACCTCAAGAATTCTTTAACATTAAAAATATTTCAAAACCAAAGAATTTTAGTGAAATTCAATCTAGAGTTGCTTTCAATTTAAAATATTATTCGAGTAATTATGCTTTAATTGTTGGTTGTCTAAGTGTTTACACTTTATTAACAAACTTACTATTACTATTTGTTATTGTCTTTGTACTAGTTGGTATAACTGGTATTAATAAATTACAAGGTGAAGATTTAGTTACACCATTTGGTACTCTAAAGACTACACAATTATATACCGGTTTATTATGTGTTGCTATCCCATTAGGTTTCTTGGCTTCACCAATTACCACATTGTTGTGGTTGATTGGTGCCTCAGGTGTCACTGTATTAGGTCATGCTTCTTTTGTAGAAAAGCCAATTGAAACAGTTTTCGAAGAAGAAACTGTCTAATTTCGACATATAAATACATGTAATATAAGTAGGTTTTGTAGAAAGATGTGCTTGAGGACATTCTTTATTTGTATAATTACTAAAACAAAGAACAAAATAATTATAAAATTAGCTTGAACTGAAAAAAATGCAAATAAAATGCTAATTTCTATATTGCATTATATAAGTTCCCTTTTTAAATTTTGAAAGTAATACTAATCTAAGAGAGATAGAAGAGTTTTCTCTTCGTTCGTATCAAAAAAGTTTCAAGAGAGTAAACTATATAAATAATGTAATGGAACTTGGTAAAAAATTTCTTTAATATTTTCAAAATGGATCGTCCCTCTATGATATTGGTTTACATGTAAATAAAACCTTACAGAGTAATGTGACCCAATGAATAGAAAGGGTGCATAGTACAGAAGAGAATACACTAATATGATATTCTTATATATTACTTTATACTAAATAAAAATATCAACAAGATTTGGCGTCATGATTTTCGATGAAAGCAAACTTTTTAAGATCACAAACTTTGGCATTATAATTATACAGTGTGCAATTTTTGTAGTCCTTAATTACTGATGAAAACATCTTAACACTTAAAAAAGTAGGTATTCTAAATAATATCATATTCGTTGAAAATCTATCAATACATACATTAATATTAAATGAATTCTTTTTCATTGATGAAACTGTGTTGAATTAAGACTAAAGACTTTTATAATTCAACTACACTTAAACCATACCAACTAAAGTATTAAATTCCTCTGCTGAAAAATTCAAGATTTCATAAACTCTTTCTTCATCTTCTGGATAAAGATGCACTAATACCTTTCTGAAAGTAGCATAAAATTTTGAAATATTTGAAAAACAAGCTTCACATATATTGTCCGCAATAGTTGGAGATGTTAACTTGAAAAGTAAATTTCCTTGGAGATCGGTTAAGGCGATAGGTAAATATGTATTTAGTTTCTCGTGTACATTGGAATTAACCGTATCCAGATGCATCAATGCATTTTCCGATAATGAATAATACATATCATAATCTAATTCATCTTGAATTGAATCTATTGGAAATATCATATTCAGTAAATTGTCATATAAATTTAATCCAGTTTGTTCAAAAAGTATTTTCTTTTGGTGTTCAAGCATTTCGTTGATACTTTCTTCAAATTTCTTAGATATCCAATCCAAAATCTCTCTTCTTCCGTCATCTTTCGAAAATATTATTTTTGAGAAAGGTAATAAACGTGACTGAATCATATCAAAGCAGTTTATTTTTACTGTAAAAAAAGAAGACCTAACCTTTTCTTCTTTCTTGGCTAGTGGAAAAGCAGCTTTTAGTTGTTTTGTTAATACATTTTCAAAAGGACTTTTAACAATAGATTCCAAGAATTTCTTATCAATCAAAGCATGTTCATTTGAAGTATCATTTCCGGAATGTTGTTCATAAATTTCAAATAAATCAGCTAATTTTGATAAATATTCATTCAGCCAATCTGGTGGAAGTAAATCATCAATTCCGGTGTATGCAGTATTTTCAACGTTTTTGATATATTCTAAATAGTAAGTTGTCAATTGTTCCTTTGATGACGTGGATAGCTTTTGTAGATTACTAATTAAGGAACTATCTTTTTTAATTCCTTTTCTTTCAAACATCATTTGATATAAATCTAACAATTGGATAATTTCAAAATTTAGTATTGGATTTTCTTCAAATTTAACTATTTGACTAATTCTAATTCTACTAGTATTGGCTAAAGTTTGAATGATATCATTTAGCAACTGAGAGTCTAACCCATTCAAATACTCAGAATTTTTCTGAATTATTGAAAGAGAAGTATCTTTCATGTGGCTTTCTTGAAAAGTAAACAATGACTTGACGAAATCAGCTTCATTTGCAATTAAAGAATAAATATTAGCCAAGATATCGCCAATATAACGTAAGGGATCGTGTGTAGATAACATAGTAGGATTAGCATCTTTTGAATTGAAATCAAATTGGGATAAAAATTGGTCTAGCACAGCCTTTGACCTTAAGCCAGTTACTCTCTTCAAAAATTCATTAAAAAATTCCAAATCATTTGATAAATATATCAAACTTTTCTGAAATGTTGTTAAATTATCTTCGTCGGTCATAGAGACAAGTTCGTTTACATTATTAGAATTAGACTCAAAATTGTATAAAAAGTCTAGTAGATAATTGAACATTTTTTTATTTAAACGTTCTAAAGTTCCATTTATTTCACCTATTAACGCTCTGCCTGCTTTACTATTTGATAATCCCAAAAGATAAGTCGCGTTTTCTTTTATTTTGATTACTTTCTCAATTATTTTAAAATATTCTTCATTAACCAAACCATTTGTTATGATATCATCTTCAACTTGTGTTAAAGTGTATCTATCCTTTATAAATGTCATCAATTCTTTTTTTAATTTTAAATTTCCAATATCTTCATGAAGTTTGTCAATTTTACTTAACATTGATTCCTTTCCAGTAATGTCTGCTTTTTCAGAATCCTCCAAAAGATCAGAACCTATATTTTGTATTTTTTCAATAGATGAGGATAATCTTTTAATCCTTCTCACAATAGGTCTAAATTCTTCAAGAACTGCCAAATGTTCCTTTAAAAGTTCAGTCTCAACGTTGCTTTTTAAGGTTTTTCTAGCTAATGTTCCAATATATCCTGGATTATTTACTTTATCCTCATCCATAGAAAGAGGAATCTTATTATCTTCAAGTGATTTCAAAGACTTTCTTAAATTTGATGTGTGATGATAATTACTAAAAGAATAATCATTTAATATTTTTGAAAGCTTTTTGTTCAATATTAAATTTGTTGTTTCCAAATTTTGAGACTTTTGATGTGATATAATCTTTGAAATATCCAAGGATTCTTTATTGTTATCCGGTATATAGCTTGGTAAAGAATTGGATGGCTTATTTTCGTTCGTAGTTGAAATATTTAGACTTTTTAATGACAAAAGAGCGTATTGGGCCATCTTGTCATGTAAATTTAAATCCTTTAAGGAATCATTAGTGGATTGGTCACCCAAAAGTTCAGTTAAATTGATATCATTATATTTGTTCTGGCTTCCTAGTGATAGAGTACTTAAATTTAATCTTGCAACTGGTTCAGGAAGAGATTCATTATTGCTATCAATTGTACTTGTATCGTTAATGGCAAAGGTCTCATAATCAATGAAATCCATTTTAGATATATAGAGTTGATACTTTTCCGAGTTATGGGTAATTTCTTTACCTCCAGCACTATAACAACAGGAGATTTTTACTAATTTTAAAAAGCTTTCTGAATAAATATTAATTTGAATTTTTCAAACATCGCCGAAATTGTTTTTGATAAAAATAGATTCATGGCACTTAAAAAACAAGCGTAATAGTTATAATATTTCTATTATACTAAAGTTTATAAAAGCTAATAAGCAAACTTCAAAATATTAGATACTCTTCTTGGTATTTATTTTTGGTCAACGCTAATTTGTTCAAGTGATAATAAGAATGCCCCTTCAAACGTTAGACATTTAAAATGAGCTCGTGAATTACTATGCACTATTTCTTTACTTTTTAACACGTACCATATTTGTGCAACAGTTATTCAATCATTAAATCTTATCTTCGATACTTAGGGATATCCATGAGTAACATTCAGTAAATAAAGGTTAATATATACATTCTTGCTTTATCTAGAAATCCTGTTCGATACTTTAAGTGTGTAATATTTTAACAACCATTTTATTATACGTATTTCATATTATTAGTTATCAAAAATATAAAGGTCTCTTCTTATATTAAAAATTATGTTCAATAATAGGTAAGATCTTTTTAAGAAAAAATTATTGATATCATTTGGGAATTAATATATGCCTTTTAAGAACAATTATTAAAAAAAAAGTTGTGAGTATGAAAGGTTAACTAAATATAAATTTTCTATAAATTATTGAGATTAATTATTTTCTTTAGAAAAACTTTTCAAGTTTAATTGATAATTAAGTACTGCTGTTTAAATCCAAAACTGATGGAAGTTTCAATGAGCTATTTCACCTAATATTCTATAATCACATAAAACTTTTATTATTAACAAATGTTTTGGAGTTATTTTATAACTTTCGTATCTGTGTTTGATTCCAGCAGCAATGTTTCATTTGTTAATATTAAACAAATCATTGAACGAATTTCAGATAATACTTTGGAGGCGATTATTCTCAAATTGGCTTATTCTACCTGTATTTGGAAAATTATATATATTCATTCCTGCTGAAAGAACTGGACTTGGTGGATAGACATACTGTGAATTTTTGATGATGTTAATTATTGTACTAATTGGAGGTAAAATTTCATTCGATATTTTATCTGTGTGAATGATTGTCGTCGATGCAGGGGTCCAGGAAAACTTTCGTGGTTCTAAATTCAAAGACGGAATAATTGATGATCTTTCTCTATGGAATTGGCTAAACGAATTTAGACTTGGAGAAGCTGGTAAAGATACTTTTTCAGAATAAAAATCATTTTCTAATAATGGTTCTGATAATCTCTGTGTTGGAATTAAGCTGTTTGAAGTATAATAATTATTATTAATGCTTCCAGTTGAGTATATTATTTCCTTATTACTAGGAATATAAGTGCTTGAAGGTAAAATTAAAGGGATATCTGTCGAGATTTCTGACAATGTCTTGATAGAAGTCTCAACACTAGGTTCAATCGATATCTGCTGATTAGTACTTTTTGAATATATTTGTTTTAAGGGGACGTTTTCATTTTCTTTAGCAATCAATTTTAGATGATTATACACTCTTGAACATTCATCCGGGAAACTTGGTCCAAATATAGGTACCAAAAAGTATCGAATGGGATAGCAAAATCTCAAACATAAAAGCCTAGATACTTCCATAGGTAACCAAGTTCCTTGTATTTTAATATAACCCCCACGAACTCTTTTAACAATATCGTCTAGTGTAATACCATCGAGTTCTTCGTTAGTAAGTAGATTTTTATCTTTGATTGATTTTTTATAACAATTAATAATATGGTATTTCAAAGTTTTTCCAATTGAATTCCAAGGAAAATCTACATAATTTGATCCAATTTCATTATTAAAATCTCCTAATACTTCTTCTGCCGTAAAATGACATTTTCTCTTCCTACCTCTTAATCTCTTCAAATCGATTTTGAAATCTGGTAAGTCTTTCCCTAAAAACGCGTTATTCATCATATCAGTAAATTCTTCTTTACACATATTTTGTAAATGAGCATTTCTTTCATTGAAATCTTTGGTATTTTCACTGTTTGTTTTATATCTTGAAGCATTTATTAAACCACGCATTACATCTTGGTAAAGCCTCCAAATACCTGTGAAAAAAACATGTCCAGAATTTTGACTCCAAATAATATAATTATTTTCATTTAACAAATCATTTGTAATCATTTTTTTTGATAATTTCAATTTTTTATCCCTTTCACTTTCTTCTTTAGATATTGATTTTACTATATTTTCCTTCTTCTTTATGCTAATATCCATATTTTTTTTTTTTCCAATTTTATTATTCATTTTCTGACAGCGGCTGCGACTGTGACATTTAGTCTCCGAAGTTGAAACAATATTAAGAAGGTCAAAAATTTCAGGACCAGAATTTTTATCACTATCTCCTTTCTCATCATTGTCTAATTGTTGCTCTTTATTTCTTTTATTATTTGTTGAAATTGTCCCTTTCAGTATTTGATTCAAATTTTTATCATTTAATCCTAATGAATTCCAATTTTGTTCAGATATGCTATAAGCAATGTTTTCAGAATAATTTGAATTTAATTGAACATTTGGTAATTGATATTCAAAACAAGGTAATTCATTATTTCTAAATTCTTTATTTTCTTTAATTTTTAGATCATAATTATATTGTTTTTTAAAATTTACATATTTTTTAATATTAAGAAAAATATCTGTATACTTTGTCTTAAAATATAATTTATTTATTTGTAAATTTAATTTATCCTTAGGATTTGGGGAATCATTTGTAAATAACGTTAAAAAATACAATCTTTGGTAATCATCTAATGGACTTTCACTTAAATGTATATCATTATTATTAATAATATGGGACTTATAATTTATTGGAAGTGTTGATTCCATGTTTAATATTTTTTTATATTTTTTTGTAGGGACCTGCCACTAAACAAAGTTATTTCTTATATTTTTCAATATGATAAGAGTCAAAAAGAATAGAAACAAATATCAACCAGAAATATATAAAAATGTGGAACAGAGAAACTTTTATATATATATATATAAATAAATAAATAAATACAAAAATTAAAATAGATTTAATTTCAGAATTCTTCCAATTACATAATTATTACCAATTGAAAAACAGATACACAAATATTCAAACAATCTAAACATTAATCTACATCTAAATTGAAAATGAGTTCTTTTCCCTATTTTCGTATTCGAGAAAAATAGAATTCCCTCCCATTCTACAAGATTGAGTAGCTAAGAGGAAAGTAGATCCATTTCTACTACTAATTTACTCTGAAAAGATTAAATTCTATGTTAGGTTTTGCCAATTTTCTATTATGAAAGTAATCAGAAATTCGAAATGGATATAATAAAATGTCGCAATGGTATTAAAGAATTAATCATAAAAAAACAATAGAGAATATTCGACACATAGTTTAAAATGGATTCATACATAATTTCTTACTAACATATCAAAAATGTAGTCAATAATCACTTCGTTTATTCTACTTTACCCTTTAATCAACGTGTGATTATGTTTAATTACATCATTAAAGAAAGACACTAACTACTGTCAGTGGAAGCTATTTACCTGTGAGATATTCAAATTACGAACTAAACAATTATTTATTTGGCCAAGGTTGATTGGTCGATTGGTTCACCATATGATCGATCTCATTAATATTCTATATTATTGAGATCGATCCATACAGTTAAAATTGCGGGAAAAAATATAATAAATTACTAACCACTAGTAAGACATACTCAACGGTGATGTATACTTTCAAAGAATACACACGAATCCACATTAGATTAAAAACGTTTTTGGTTTCAATTTTTCATTTATTTCTCTCCCATACATTCATTTGACTGAGAAATAGCTACAGAGCTTCACAGAATAACTAAGATAATTTAAACCTTCCTTTTTACCTTTATGCTATTAGGTTAATAATGGGAAACTGTCCGTATGAATGAATAAATTCTTCTCAAGTACACTTTCGTGAAGTCCTAATTGTATGCGATTTTACATTACCAATATACGTAGGTACAGAATAAATGAATATTAAAATAAAATTCGGAATTTATGTGTTTCTGGCCATTTTCTGAAATTAATTTTGATTTTACATAACGACTAATTAATTGTAGAGTTAAATTATATTTCATAAGAAGAAGAAATAAGAGAGGATCAGCTGACTAGAAAAAAAATGTTAATTAATTATTGTTCTGTCTTAGAGGGTGAAATGGAAAAAAATGGAGAAAATCACACACCCACAAATTCAAGAGATAAATAACCCGGAAAAACACAATATACCAACTACTAATAAATTTCCATTCATTAATTGTTTACAAGGAAATCAATCATTTATAGTATTGTTGGAAAAAGAGACAAGAGAACACAAATCATACACAATTCGAGGGGAAGGAATCGAGAAGTAGAGAATCAAAAAAGTTTAACGTATTTTTTTAGTTTCCTTCAGAAGAATATGGTGAAACCCAACAATTAATTTACAAAGGATATGCGGAGAGGAACGCTGAGTTACATACGTCATTGCTATATCGATGGCTATGAAGAGCAGTTTTAGCAGTTAATTTGTACCCTAAAAAAACTGTTTTTTAAAAAAAATAATAGAAAATATTATGTGTGGATAAAATGATTAGTTACATCAGAGAAAGTTCGTGCAACTAATAAATCGGGGCAAAATGAGTTCATAAATAAAGGACATATTGTAATAATGCGCAAGTCAAAAAGAAAGAAGTATGGTTATGTAAAGTTAACGTAAAAGTAAAACATTTATTCGTTTCATAGTATTCTTTTTTACTTCCTTTTTACAGAGCGAAGAAGTCCATTTATTTTTTTGAAGACAATCTTCCCCTCATCGCCGTCGCTAACAAACCGGGAACAATGCTTTAAAGAGAAAAAATCAAGCTTATCGGTTTTGTTAAGAAATTCAAATACAAATTATTCACAAATAAATGAGGATAATAAAAATATTTTCAACAGGAAATGTCAATAACTGCTGACACCGTTAGCTAAAAAAATATAAGCACAAAAGGTATCTATTCCTCTATTCCGGAGAATAATCTAATTTATTGGAAATTCAAGAAAACTTGGGCATTCAAAATATTATTAACTGAAAGAAGCAAATGACAAAATATAGAATAAGTGACTCGAGCGATTTCTTCCTTTTTTTATTTTTTTTTTTTTTTATTTTCTCTTACCAAAAATAGATTTCCATTCAATATTAAATGTGTGATATTGCAAATTGCCTTTCTTCTTATTTCATCTATTCATGTGTTGGGCTTTAATTTGTCTTTAAAGTTGCTAAGTATTTAAGAAGTAAGTTTGAAAATTTAAACGTTGAGATACTCCGCCCAATTTTATTCTCAGGATATCTCTCAACTAACATTATCCTCCTCAAATAATTGCCAGTAATACTTAAATGTAGTGCAAACTACACAAATGGACTGATTAACAATTTTTCTCCGTTTTTCCTAAAAATTTCATAAAGGTTGGTAGGAGATTTATCAATTAATGAATAAATGATCGATGTCGTTAAAATTGTAGCAATAGAAAAAAGTATAAAAATGTTCAATTTAATTATGCCGTTCTAATTTAATGACAACTTAATGACATTATGAAAATGTAATGATGATTGAATTACATACAATATATTAATGAAATTTTTAAAAGCTATTTCAAATAGTAAACCATGTCTATGAAAATCCTTGATGGATGGAAATACTAGGAGTTGTTGGTTACTGGCAAATATCTTTTTACTATTCCTTTTTTCTGCCCAACATTTTATAAAATTCCAATCATATATGCATTAATTACTTCATAGTTTCTGTGATCTATCACATACTTTATTTTATTTATGCAATCTATCTATATTTTTTACTTGCTAACTGTGACACGAAGAAAACGTAATTAATTATCTCTCCTTAAGAAACACTGAGGACGCGGTTGTCCATTAGGCTGAAGAAAAAATGTCCTATTTTGTACTCCAAGTATCGTCCGATACGATGTCATTTGTTTTCAGTTTAAATCATTCTTGCTTTTCTCGAAATCCAAAACTTAACATCAATTTTGATACATTTCGTTCTAATGTTTTGCTGAGAAAAAATCGTTGGAAACGAGCCTGGAGTAGTGAAACCTCGCATGGCTGATTATCAATGTCACGGTACAAAAAAAAGGTGTTGACATTAATTCTAAATTTTTTAATTTGTCTCGCTCTTTAGGAAATTAGTGAAAAATTTAACTACCGTTTTTTAATTTGTCAAAATGACAATACAATTTGCCTATTTCCCTTTTAGTCAATGTGTGCAAGTGACTTCTTTTCAAACTTTCTATTTTTGTTAATTTAATATATTTAGTTATAAGAAATACAATATAATTTGAACTACGAAGACACAAAATCTAAAGATATTCTTCCTTTATTGCTATTGTAAACTCAGAAGCATTCCATCATCAGATAATTACATATCTAATTTTCACTATCAAGTATCTTCTTAATCATAATGTTATTGTCATAGACATTATAAGTTATCTTAAATCTGTAAAATAAATGTATTTAAATTAGATTATGAACGAAGTAATAATATCGACCAATGCATACAACATTCATTCACATATATTACTTTGTCTTGTAACTGATATATATATATATATATATATATATTAACTGTTTCTGGAGTAAATAGTTGCCGAAGCCATATTTCATTTTCAAGTATATAATAAAGTGAATAACTACAATTGTTGTTATTTAAAAAGTTATTATTTATTATTAAAAGGCAATAAAATTACAAAGTGACGTGTCTGGTAATATTATGATTATTTTTCGAATATTCATTACATATAAACTCATATTTTTATCAATTATCTTTTTTTTTTGTGTCTTAATAAAGTAAAATAGTTTATTGCGGTTTCTTACCAATAATCAAATTATGGTATTATCAAGATTAACGCCATAAACAAACTAATAATAAATACATTGTATATATATAGTATTGGGTTTGATCCATTCTTAATCTTGATTAGATAGTGTATTTTAATTACTTTTACTTCTTTTGTAAGTAATCGAGCTAAAAAAAATTTAACTATTTGCTAATAAAATTAATTGAATTGATAACAATAACTGTCATTTCAATTCAAAAGAGTTTTCATAATTTAATAAAATAATTTTACTTTCTTAGAGGAAAAAAAAATAAAAATACTTCTTTGAGATACAAAGAGTAAGAGAAAATAAAAACAATAAGATATACCGTCGTTTCATATAAATTTCACTTCTTTAAAATGATAATAGATATTGAGAAAAAAGATTATGATGAATCAATACATGAAGTTGAATATATTAAAAACAATAAAAATCAGTCAATTCTTCCGAAGTTTAATAATAACCATCGAAAAAAAATTGGAAATTTTTTAATCATTGTTTGTTCGTTTATCCTAGTTGCATTTTTTTGTATATTTACAAAAGAATGTGACTTGCAGTTAGATATTTTAAAACGCAATCTATTATTTAATGATAATAAATTGAAAAATCATTATTCAAATAATGATCTAATAGTCAAAAATATTACTATTACTGACTTCTTAAATTCTGATGAAAATAATTTAAATAGATATTTAACATTAAAAACAATTCCTTCATATCTAATTCCTGGTGATAATTTCACTGTTTGGTTAAGCAAACAGTCAAAAATATCGTATGATAAGATGCTTTCAAATATCGTAGATTCAAATTTTGAAGATTACAATGCCAAATATATGAAAAATAATAATATAAAAGAAGGTATAGTAATTGCATCATCATCAGATAGTCATCCAAATTATTTTTTCCATTGGATAAGAGATGGCGCCATTTCAATTAATTCACTTGTGAATAATATTTTTGTTAAATCAAATTTAAATATAACTTTAGCTGGAACATATTTAAAATATTTAAATAATTCGTTTCTATTACAAAGAATTGATAATAAATCTGGAAAAGGAATACTATCCAATGAATATGGTGGACTAGGAGAACCAAAATGGAATGTTGATAATAAACCATATACTGATGATTGGGGAAGGCCACAAAATGATGGACCTGCTCTAAGATTAATTTCAACTTTCAATTTTTTAAAGAGATTAAAAGACTTTAACAGTGAAAATTCAAATTTTACTTTAGAAGATTTAATAACGCAATATGTTGCAAAATATACAGATAAGAAGTTAAATTTGTTTTTCAAAAATGAAAAAGAACTATTTGATAAATTTACTTATAATGATTTGAAATTTGTAATTAATAATTGGAATAGAGAAAATTTTGATTTATGGGAAGAAATATATGGCAATCATTTTTTTACAAATATAGTTCAATTATGTTCAATAAAAATGGGAATCGATTACCTAAAAGACAAAACCTGGGTAAATAATAATGTGAACGGTGGTATTGATTACAAAGCCTTCATTACAGAATTGAAGAAAACATATAATGAAATTAATGAATATATACTATTTGATTCTGGATATATTAATGCTAGTAAAAATTTCATTGTTGAAACGCCAAATATTCTTCATAGAAGAATGGGGTTAGATATTGCTGTTATTATTGGGTCAATACTGACACATTCCATTAATGATGAAAATTGTGATAATAGTATACCATTTAATGTTAATGATACAGGTGTTTTGAATACCCTTTATCATTTAATTGATAAAATGTCAATAATATATCCAATTAATCATAAAAGGAAAAATTCAAATATGGGTGTTGCCCTTGGAAGATATCCAGAGGATGAATATGATGGGTACAATATTTCCGAAGGTAATCCTTGGTTTTTATCAACAAGTTATGCTTCACAATTATTATATAAGTTAATTTTATCACTTAATAATTCAACAGAAAAGAAAGATTTAATTATAAAATTAAATTTAAAAGAATCTGAATTTTGGAAGTTAATTTTTGATGGTTTAAATAATTTTATTTATCCTATTAATGAAAAAGACAAATTTCAATTAGTTATTCCTTATAATTCAATTGCTTTTAAACAAACAATGAAGTCAATTTTTCAATTGAGTGATTCATTTTTAGATATAATAAGAGAACATGTAAGTAATGAGGGTGAAATGAGTGAACAATTTAATAAATACACAGGATTTTTACAAGGAGCTAGCGATTTAACATGGTCATATAGCTCATTTTGGGAAGCATGTAAATTAAGATGTCAAATATTGGAAAATATTAGTGATTAGAGGTATATTTTTTTAATTTTATTATCTTGAATAGATGGTATACGTTTATATATCATTTGAAAAAGAAAAAAAAACAGAAAAAAGAGAACTTAGTTTTGTATAAAATTTTCCAAACAATGCAATAAAAAAGACAATTATATAAATAAACAAATGCATTTTACTTTGAGAAATCGAGTAAAATAGATGAATAGATGAATAGGTAATTTAATAAATAATAACTTAATAACATTTTATATGAATCATATTAAAAAAAATATTGTCACTCATGTATATAAACACTCTAATTGAAAAAATTATGTGTCTTTTAATTATTCCTGGCGCTCAACTTGTTATCAGAAGGACAACTCCGAAGGTAAATCGTTTACTGACATTTCCTTTCATCTATGATAATTTTGGCATAGATACCAAATATCCGAGATCGGGAAATGCATGTGACTAAAATTTAATTAGCTTCTATAATTTTCCTCAACGGAGAGAGAAACGAATAAAGAGCGTTATCGCTCTTGCTGCATCTGTTTTGTGTATTTACAATACATCTTTTACGGAAGTCAGTGCATTTAATTACGTGCATAAGAAAAGAATGGCTACCAAGTTGAGATATGCAATCGTTTCCCTTAGCGAAATCGGTCATTCATCAAGAGAAGCTAACCCAATACAATCTAAAATCTGTAAGAAACAACCTGTTTTATATTTTTTATATAATTTCGAAATTGTGTTTATAATTTTTCCAAAGGGAACAAGGAAAGGGAAAATATTCATCTTATTAATAATTATCTATTGAGTAACTAACTAATGGCAAGACTCCCTTTACCTTGCCCATTTAGTACCACTTAGTACCACTTTTTAGTACACTTACGGTTAACATCAACATAATCAATTGCCGTCATTATATACTATATACTAACCATTGGACCAACTCTGTGTAACATAACATATTGTCACTCACTCACATTGATAATTACACTAACAAATATTCATTGCTAATTTTTAAACTTAACCAACTTTTTGTGTTTTTGGGATATTTTAATTTTGGCTTGCAGTATTTATTGGTCGTACTTGGATTGGATGAGTTGAGATCTTAATTTTTCGTTTCTCTTCTGCTTTACTCTCTTTTATTTTTCCTTTCTTGAAAAATAAGGCACATCTCTGTAATTTATGAAAAAAAAAAAAATCCTATCTAATTTTATAAATATATATATATATATATATATATATATGTATATTTATTAAATGGTAAAGGGACTATAATACATTAGTCCAACTATATAATATTTGCTCTTAACTTTTATTATTATTCTTATATTATTCCATATTGTTAATTTTCTAGGTAAAAAACACTAGTCTTTTAAACACCCCCCTCCCCACGGTCCTATTAATTATCCATATTCATCGTGTTTTTTGATAATATTTTTTGTTCTGTTGTTCCTTCCTCTTTTTAAAAGTTAAAATAAATTTATTTGTCAAATATAACTATATAATAAAATAAAAAAAGTTAAAATGTTAAGAAATTTCATTACAAAAAGATCTATTGCAAGTTTTTCTGGTACTGAAACAATCATTCCAAAAAAATATGGTGGTCGTTTCACTGTAACATTATTACCTGGTGATGGTGTTGGTAAAGAAATTACAGATTCTGTTGTTTCAATTTTTGAATCACAAAATTTACCTATTGATTGGGAAAAAATTGAATTATCTGGTTTAGAAAAAGAAGAAGATGTTCAGTTAGCAGTTGAATCATTAAAAAGAAATAAAATTGGATTAAAAGGTATTTGGTATACCTCTGCTGGTCTAAGTAGCCATGGTTCATTAAATGTTGCATTAAGAAAAGAATTAGATATATATGCAAATGTTGCAATATTTAAATCTTTTGAAGGTGTTAAGACAAGAATTCCAAATGTTGATTTAGTTGTTATTAGAGAAAATACTGAAGGTGAATATTCTGGTTTAGAGCATGAATCTGTTCCAGGTGTTGTTGAATCTTTAAAAATTATGACAAAGGCAAAAACTGAAAGAATTGCAAGATTTGCTTTTGATTTCGCTAAAAAAAATAATAGAAAAACTGTTACTGCTGTTCATAAAGCAAATATTATGAAATTAGGTGATGGTTTATTCAGAAATATAGTTACTGAAATTGGTGAAAAAGAATATCCTGAAATTAACGTTTCATCAATTATTGTTGATAATGCTTCAATGCAAGCTGTTGCTAAACCACGTCAATTCGATGTAATGGTTACTCCATCAATGTATGGTACAATTTTGGGTAATATTGGTGCTGCATTAATTGGTGGTCCAGGTTTAGTTGCAGGCGCCAATTACGGTAAAGAGTATGCTGTTTTTGAACCTGGTTCCAGACATGTTGGTTTAGATATCAAAAATCAAAATATTGCTAATCCAACTGCTATGATTTTATCTTCAACTTTAATGCTAAATCAATTGGGATTAAGAGCCGAAAGTAAAAAGATTTCAAAAGCTGTCTTTGATGTAATTGCAGAAGGTAAACATACCACTCAAGATATTGGTGGATCTGCTTCTACTACTGAATTTACTAATGCTGTTATCGAAAAATTAAATTCTTAAACTTAGCAATATATTTTATTTCGTTTTGAAGGCATGAAATCCTACCATACATACATATAATATACATTAAAATAAATAATTAAATAGATAAAGTTGGTTTTTACTCACTATAAATTACTTATTTAGTGGCGCATTTCCTATTATTTTAATATTAGTTAAAATAAACAAAAAATCATTGTCAATATTGACATATGAACATATATATCTATATATATATGTATATATGTTATCAAAAATGTCTAGCTTTGTTATTGTAATGTATTCTCATTGTCTCTTTTTCTTGTATATTCCAAAATACCAAATAGCGAAATTTGAATAAGGAAGAAAAAAGGGATAATGATACATTTTTTAAGAAATAAGATAAAAATGTGAAAATTTGATAGCCGGTATGATATATAAAAATATTATTGACACCTTTTGTTATTTTAAAAAGATAAACAGTATTTATTAATAAAACTTCTTACAGTTGAAAAAATAAATTCAATATTTAAATTGATTCATGTCTTAGATCTTCAGAAATAGTGAATTAACGAAAACAATGAAGTCATTATTTAATGAGCCATCGACTGACTTTCATTTGAAGTTAAATGAACAATCTTTCCATATTCCTTATGAGCTACTGAAACGGAATATTAAAGAATTAAACAGACTAATACATGACCAAACTATAATTTTGAACTTAAAGTTTCTAGAGATGAATGAACTGTTTAAATTGAATTCATTAGATAATGATAAGATTGCATTAAATAAATTAAATGATGTGATCAAAGATATTGACATTTTTGAAAAAGCATTAGAACAGAATGTAAAAACTGAAGCTGAATTATTGAATAGAATAAAAATTAGGATATCATTTTTTGATGAATTAAGAAAGGCAAAAAATACTGGAAATCACTCAATTCTAATAGAGTGGTACCAAAAATATACGAATGTGTTAATCGGTGACTATTTGATAAGAAATGCAAAAGTTCATGAAGAAAATGTGAAAGATCACTTTACGATAGAAGAAAATTGTGATTCAAATAATATATGGAACACTGGTTCATTATTTTTGAAACAACAGCATATTGAGTCTTTATTAGATTATGATGTACTAATTAATGCAACTAGAATATCAAGAGCAATAACAGATGAAAATGATTTACGACCACTTCTTCTCTGGATAAATGAAAATAAAGTTTACTTATCGCAAAAAAAATCGTCATTAAATTTTGATGCACGTATGCAACAGTATATCCAGTTATTAACATTAAGGAAATACAATGAGGCTATTTTTTGCTTTCAAACGTACTTGGTAAAATTCGTTGATACAAATTCGGATGATATCAAAAGAGCAGCTGGTCTTCTCCTTTTTAATACTGTACATCCATCATCACCTGTAAATGTTCAAACATTCATATCTCAAATAGAAAACACAGATGAAAAAGGCAACATACCCTCTAAAATCACTGAAACCAAAATAGATTCATTAGCTTCTATCTACTCACATTTTTTCAAAAAAAACTCACCAACTACAGTGCCGGCAGATTTGGAGGCAATAGATGTAAAATCATCTGTTGAGCTAACGTATGATTCTAACTATTCCTCTATCTTTGAAGAAACTAGATGGAATGTGTTGAGTGATATTTTTTTAAAAGAGTACTTTAAAATGTATGGTATTTCGCATAATGATCCTTTGTTAATATATATTTCACTGGGCATTTCAACCTTAAAGACTAAAGATTGTTTACATACAAAAGAGGCAAAAATTTCGGAATCAGCTCAATTAAATGATTACGTCAAATCTGAAGTTTTAAATAATAGATGTCCAATTTGTTCACTTGAGTTTAAGGATATTTCAAAAAGTATACCATATGCACACCATACAGAATCAGTTTTATTTGAGAATCCTATAATGTTACCTAATGGAAATGTGTACGACGTTAACAAGTTAAACTCCCTTGCTGAAAGAATTAGAGAAAGAGGTATTTTAAACTTGCAAGACGAAGAAGTGATAGATCCTATAGATAAACAAATATATTTAAAAAAAACCTTTATAAAAATGTACCCTACATAATGTTTAAAAATATAACATTGTTCTTTCTTTGATATTGTTCGTAGCATATAGTTCTATATAACTTCGTTTAATCAAAACGTAAGCAGCTTTAAAAAAGCAAATGGTCCCTAGCAGGATCGAACTGCTGATCCCCGCGTTATTAGCACGATGCCTTAACCAACTGGGCCAAGGGACCACTTTTTACAAATTCCAAAACGAAGTTTGATAGCTCATCAGTATTGTATATGTACTTATGATGGAAGTGATGAGTATAAAATGCAACCATACAATACTATTTTGATAGCTTTCAGTAAATTATAGTATGATAGAGGTAAGATTAGTTTAGTTTGAAAAACACTTTTAGTAACACTAACTAAGATAAATAAACTATTAGTATTGAAAAACTGGCTTCTCTTACAAAATTTTAACTTTCTTTTGATTATAAAAATCAAAAATAAAAAGGATAATTTGAAGAATATTGGAATTCCCATTCCAAATAAATGTATCAGTCATGACTAATTTTCTATGATATCGTAATGTTTCATTTTTGAATTATTAGTTAGGAGGTTTTCCATGCATGTGACTTCTTTTAGTGAACAATGCAATATATTGTTTGAGTTTATAGATGTTTATCAGTTAACATGACATATTTATTTAATTGATTATAAATTTTAGAACTTAAAACAGATAATTAACATAATTACGATTGCCAATATTACTAATTATAATTATTCACCAAAGTCAATGGATACTGTCAGCATATAAAGAATATACATTTGGAGCTGTCACAATTCTTCTTGTAAAAAAATACATCACGTGCATGCTTAATGGGAATTTTGATTCGGATGTACTAATTAGGAAATATGTATTCAAAGAAAAGATTGAAAATTATAGAGCCGGAAACGAATAAGTTATGAAAGAGAAGACGTACGAAGAGTTAAGATCTTAATCATCATCGGCTTTACATATACATATATATATGTATATATATGTATACATATATTAAGCCTCATTAATTGAGATTGAATTAGCCCACCTTAACCATCAATTGCTATTAAAACACAATTAAAAAGGCGGATATGCAAAGAAATGAATCGCATGAACTTATCACAATATGAACCAGGAAAAACGGTAACAGTGGGCTCTCATTTAGCCACAATACTTCAATATATTACATGCGGTGGTTATGCTCAAGTATACACAGCACGTATTTCTCCAATTTGTGAATATGTGGCTTCAGATATCGTGTGTTTGAAAAGAGTCGTTGTGCCTGATAAACCTAGCCTTAATGCCCTAAGAGCAGAAGTTGATGCAATGAAATTACTAAAAAATAACCAGTACATTGTATCATATATTGATTCACATGCTTCAAAATTCAATGTTACAGATGGATCTTACGAAGTTTTAGTTTTAATGGAATATTGTATTGGTGGTGGCTTAATTGATATGATGAATAGAAGGCTACAAAATAGGCTAAAAGAAAGTGAAATATTGAAAATAATGACTGATATATCACTTGGTGTAGCATCAATGCATGCTTTGCAACCACCTTTAATTCATCGTGATTTGAAAATTGAAAATGTTTTGGTGTCTGGCAATGGAGATTTTAAAGTTTGTGATTTTGGATCAGTGTGTGGAATTATACGAGCTCCTAACAACCCCCAGGAATTGGCATATGTTCAACATGATCTACTAAAAAATACCACTGCCCAATATAGATCACCAGAAATGATATGTCTAACTCGAGGGTACCCAATTGATGAGAAATCAGATATATGGGCGTTGGGGGTCCTTATGTATAAATTACTATATTACACTACTCCATTTGAAAAAGATGGACAAACAGCTATTATACACTCTAGATACCAATACCCTGCTTTCCCAATCTATAGTGATACTCTAAAAAATGTAATCAGAGTTCTTTTATCTGAAAACCCCATGAAACGACCAAATATTTGTCAGTTACTAGATGAGCTACACAGACTTCAGGGAATTAAATCACCTTTAAAAAACTTTTATTTATCCAGATTATCACAACAGCCACCAGTGTTGCAATCTAATCAACAACTGCCGAATATTGGGTATACTCAAAGTATACAGCAGAAATCTTTATCTTTGATGCAAAATATATCACCTCAAAATTCCCCACCAAAAGAACAATATTTAAAAAGATATGATAAGAGTAACTATGTGATACAAAATTCAAGCATGATATCCAATAACAAACATTCCTTAGATGTTCCATATCTGGACAAACCATATACTGCAACAAAAACTTTTTCAATAGTCCCACAAAAGGTCAACATAAATAGCAGCCCGACAAAGACAGAAAGAGTAAAATCGACTTTAAATTTATCAGAGGGAACAAATAAATTGTACACAAGTGGCAGTAATTACTATGAAAGTAATAATATTCAACAGAAAATTAATCAATACAGTCAATTACAGGAATTAAATAAGGCAACATGCCCAAAAAGGACCGAAAAACTACCATACGGAACTCATTCGAGGTCGTCATCGATTTACTCAATGACATCTCTATCTTCTCAAGAATCCCTTTCACGAACTTCGACTGGAGGAAGTTTAGTCAAATCGTTGAGTACAAAGCTTAAAAATGTTTTGACAGGAGAAAAAAGAAATATTTCTCCAATACGGTCACGTCAAAACACGGGAGGTAGTATACGTTCTGCGTTCAGTGCTTTACGTCAAGGTTTTACTGGACCTAATAACAGAATTTCGTCAACAGAGCAAGACGTTAGAAGTGTTTCAGATCCTAAAAGCAAAACAGATAAACATCGCATTCGAAACAAAATGGAAAGTATCTCAGATCATTCTGGTCGTTCATCATCTGTGAAGATGATAAGCTCGCAAGAAGCTAAAGAATCCATTAAGCAAAAAGTTCAAAATTTACTACTGGCATCTGAAAATGAAAATATCACCAGAACTGCAAAAGGTTATGGCAAATATACAGATTTTTCAAACAATGAAAAATATGTTCAACAACTCTCTAGGAATGGTTCTGTCGTTATACGATCTCAATATAATCAGTAAGTTGAGATTTCAAATAATCATTTTTCAACGCAAAGACAGAAATAGAATCCAAATCTGTAACAAGTATTTTTCATGGGAATTAAGCATATCGTATCTTGTATATCTTTTGATAAATTCCATAGTAAATTTACAGCGTCATACTAGAATCACCCCAATTTAGTTGACTAGTACATTTGTAGAAATACAGTAATAATGTAAAGAAACTAATCAACATATAAAATAAAAGAAAAAAAGTTATTAACATTAATTCATTATGATTTTTTATTACATACATACATGTATATAAAATGCAGTTGTTAAATAATAGTAATTGCAAAGCTTAAATGCACTCATATCTTGATTATTTAAAGGACTCTAAAATAAAATCGCCGATTTCTTGGAACCTTTCGTCGTATAGGTTAATTAAACCATCTGTCTTACCTCTAAGTATTCTACCATACCTTTTTCTGGGCTTTTTACTTTCGTTTTCACCCCAACATGAATGATTCCTATCAGTAAATAATAAAGAATTCTTGAAATACCAGTCTGTTAAGGACTCATCAACTAGCGGCACCAGTGCCTTTAATGGAGTTTTTCCAACAACTCCTATTACTGACTTCACGACTGATCTAGTATCTCTGTGTCCTAAAAGGTTTACTATTCCTGCGTATGCTTCCCCAATACCAAAGAAAGACACTTTAGAAAGATTAGGAAAGTATTTCAAATGGTTGTCCCATAAACGAATTAATATCTCCTGAGCATTAACATATGCAGAATAATTATCTTGTTCAAATAATGATTGAGGAATATTAATATCAATTACACCAATCTCGTTTTCAATACACCAATCAATTAAGTTTATTGAAAAATCTGTTATTAGAGATGTTGACGTATCTACTGTCCCCGGTATAGGATTTAATTTTGCCCAAATTTCTGGTGAATCGTGAACAATAACAAGTATATTTGAGTCATCTAATAGATTTGGTGAAATTAATGCAGTGTCGTCAGGATATTTTTTACTTAACAGTGGAAATGGAACCATTTTGAATTTATTTATCATAATATTTGTTTGCTCTCTACGGATAGCATCTTGTAAAGGAAAACGTCTTGCTAAAAGATGTTCATTTATGGTATCCTTATATTCACATCCAGAGTTACCAAATTTTCTTCTAAAACATTTCCAATATTTTGAATTTAAAGTAATTATTTTATCTATCATTTCGATTGCTTCTGGTTTTGGATCTCTATCAGGATATGGTAATTCATCAGGGGGTTCTCCGATTAATACTTTTACAACAGCTAATGCACTTCTAGCAATTGCATCCAAATTATAACCACCTTCTAAAACGACACATAATTTACCCTTAGCAAGAGATTTAAGCATATGCGTCATGTGACCATAGCAGCTAGGTGTCACGTGACATTTTCCAATTGTATCTCCATCTGCAGCATCGAAACCTGAGGAAACAATTACAAAATCAGGTTGAAATTCACGAGCCATTGGTAAAATAATTTGCTCAAATGCCCACATATATTCAGCATCACCAATACCCTTGATAGGCCAAGTAATATTGCAATTAAAACCTTCTCCTTTTCCTTCCCCAACTTGATCGTATTGACCGTGAATTGTTCCAGGGTAGTACTTCCCTAAATCAAATATATGCAATGATATATAGAGTACTCTATCATCTTCATAAAATGCTTTTTGAGTACCGTTACCGTGATGAATGTCCCAATCTACTATTAAAATCTTTTTAACTTTGTTTGGATAAGTTTTTAGAATATTTTTTGCAGCAACAGCCACATTACTGAATAAACAGAACCCACCTGCTACTTCAGGTTCGGAATGATGACCAGGAGGTCTAACAATGGCAAGGGAATTTTTTATTTTACCTTCTATCACTGCTTTGCATGCTTCAATTGCACCACCACATGATAATTTGGCGTTAAAAAAAGAATCATTATTAAAATAAACAGAATCACCAACCTCTGTATTTTTCAATAATTCATTTCTATTTAAATATTGTGTCTTTTCTAAAAATTCTACATGTTCTTTTGAATGAACTTCCAAAATTTCTTCAATTGTTGCTTCTCTAACAGGAATTTTTTCCATTAAATCACCAATGTTATCGATCCCACTCAAAGTGGGATCTGTAATTAAACCATTCTCTGCTAAAATTTTGTAAATACGATATATTCTTCTTGGATCTTCCGGATGAGGATCTATATATTCATAATATGAAGTATAAATTTTTGCATGGTAACGCATTCTCACATCATAGCATAAACCTGTTTTTAATTTTGAATAATGAACAATTGAATTTATAATTGGAATGCTTTCAAGATTTTGTAATTTTTCCATTTTTCCATTTTCTTTTAGTTCATCACCTGAATCTGTATTTAAAATATCATTAATGCTACGTTTTGTAATTTTTCGTTGTTCTGTGATGCTATTGTTGTTACCATTTTGCATATTTTTCTCTAATTTAATGTTATTATTTGAAAACATTGAGAAATAGAAAGTTCCAAAATAATATATATTAATTATACAAATAAATTCATATATATTTTGAACATTTACTTTGTCTCAAATACTTTTTTAATTCGAAAAAATTATTTTCTAAATTAATTTCAATGAATGTGTAATTCAGATGTACTAAATAAATACAATCTACCACACCAACTTTATAACAGTACTTAAATAAAAAACAAAACTAATTCTAAGATTAAATATATTAATTATAAATAAAATTTATGTGTTTATACAGAGAGTGTTTTACTTTTTAAAAAAAGGTAGTTGAACAATTAAATACTAAACTAATAATAAAAATTAATTGAAGACAAGAATTATGTAAGTATGCTCTACAAATAAAAAATGTACTGAAAAATTAAATATAAACTTTGGAATTTCTGAACAATGTATAAATTGAATAAATTTTAAAATTTAATAATTATCCTCAATAATAAGTGAGGAGTTCTTTCCTATTGTATGAAAAATTAGTAACTTGTCAACTCCTAAAACTGCAAATACATTGAAAATAATTAAATATTTACTAAAATCGCAGAAAAATGTATGCACGATGAAGAAATATACGTAAAAAATATGAAAAAAAGATCGATCTATTACTAGAAACATTTTTAAGTAGAAATTTCCCACAAATTTTTACAATATTTAATTCGAAATTTGTATTCAAAAACTCAAAATGATTAGAAAAAATAGTTTTAAAAAAAAAAAAAAATTCGAAATCACATTAGTAATTTCGGAACAAGCGAGTGAACAGAAATAAGAAGTAAGCAGAGGGGGGAAGAGAGAAAGGGTAAAAGTATTTATTTCTCTTTCATTTTAAAATAGTAATCAAAAAAGCTACAAGTTATGTTTCTTCTTTTTAGAATGGCTGTTGAAAAGGTTTTCATAGTAAAGTATATTAACTACTAACCATTAGTACATGATGATTAAATACAGTCTTCCACAAAGACATTTATATATTAGTAAATTTTTATAAGATATATTTACTTGCAATAAAGAAGCTTTCCTTTGAGTAAGGGCTAAATGATAGTATGCATGTAAAATGCATCATATTGAGATATATCTCATTTTCATTATTTTTATATACTTTAATTTGGCAGTAATTGAAAAATAAACGTAGATAGATTAGAAAGTAAATGACTTGGGTATTGCTTTGACGATGAATAAGTTCAAAAGGGCAATAATTAAAACGTGTTCAAATCCTTTTATATCTTGATGTATTTCTATGTTATTTCTATTTTACAATCTAAAATATTACCGCCTAAATATGAAGTATGCTAAAGGTTGAATACTAACAGTTAACCAAAAAAACTTTCTGTTTTACCATAAATGTAGATTTCTTCTTCTTCTTCTTTTCTTCTACTACTACTACTAAAGCCATACTAATTTGCGCTTATTAAAAAAAACGACGCAGACGCCCCTTTCTCTGCTTACCTCTTTCACTAACATTGTTGAAAAACAAAAACGACGAAATTTTGATCTTGGAAGAAAAAAACAGTTTTGATAGTGCGGGAAAACTGGGTTTGGAAAAAAGAAATTGAAAATCATAGTACTAAATCGAATTTTTTTTTTCGATCGCAAACATCCAAACAGAAAACAGCGAGGGGAACCGGAACATTGGGGAAAAAAAAAAGTAGATAGATATAATGGCGATCAAGTGAGTTTTCGAAGGAATGGAATGCATTCAATTTTGGAACTTGAGATTTCTCTCTCTCTCTCTCTGTGGCTCTTCTTATTTTTTTGTATCCTTCAGAGAACTTCTCCATAACCGCGCGGCAGTAGTTATACCAAAAGAGACTTTTATAAATGTATTAAATTTGGAACAAAGCAGATACAATCATAATAATTTTAAGGTCAGCTATTAGAAATTCAATGGTCCATTAAAGAAAAAACCATAAATAATTATAATTATTTATATAGAATAAGAGCGGTATATATTAATCAAATACATATGCTCTGGTGACTAGAATCTTTTTCAAACTTTGTGACGAAAATGGAACAATTTTGAATAAATACATCTTGAATATTTATATAAAATGTCAGATAATATTTTATTTTTATAGAGGAGAAAAAATTATTATAATTTTTTACTTGAATAATAGTTTTAATAACCAGTATTTTTCTTTAAAAAAAATTAAGTGCCTTTTTACATATGTACATTCATTTGACTGACATCAACAATACAAATACGCCTTACATCAGATATAATCTTCTTGAATAAATAGTATATTCTTAAAATAAAGTATCTTAATTGTCATTAGATACTTACGTAAGTGTAGATTATCTCCTTCTATAGATGTACCATAGAAGTTAACCTTCTGTTTTTATGTTAACAGTATTTTATGTACAACTAATTACTGCAAGGCTGATTTGGTCTTCACAGAACAATTTTTAAAATGATTCATTGTAAAAATGGAAAAAAAGATTATCACGTGATAGTAATTATTTTTTCTGAAATTTGAAATATTCGCGTACAGTATTGTATAGTATGGTATAGTAAGTAAATGGGGCATCGAAGTGAAAAATTAAATAAAATAAAAAGTTATGTATTTGAACAAAGTGATGGCAGATGAGGATGAGGTGAAGTTACATTTAATAAAGTTTTATACATTAAAGGATAATATATTAGATCAAATAAGAAGGTATATTGATATTGCTTTAAAATCAGTTAGATAATTAGTTATTATGTGTGCTGATGAAAATGATGATCCATTACAAGTAACTTCAATTGATAATAATGAGAATGGAATAATGGAAAACGACTTTTCAAGTTCATCAGATTATTCAACTAATAGTGATGAAGAGAATGATGATGAAAATTTAATTTTTTATGAAGCTGCAGTTCAAGAAATTGCAAAAGGTGATTCTTATCAATGTTTGATTTGTACTGTTGAATTAGACTATACCTGTAAATTGTACGCTTGTAAACACTGTTATAGAGTATTTGATTACGATTGTATTAGAGAATGGGCCGTTAAATCTACATCAAAAAATATAGATAAAAGTTGGAAGTGTCCAAATTGTTCACATGTATCAAAAAAAGTACCAATGAATAAACGTCCAACTTGTTGGTGTGGTAAGGTAATTAATCCCGATCCAAATCCAATTAATCCAAATTCATGTGAGCAAACTTGCGGAGCTAAAATTTGCAGCCATGGATGCACTAAGTTTTGTCATTTGGGGCCACACCCTGAATGTAATAGATTAGTTTCGATAAATTGTAAATGTGGTAAGCATTCAAAAGAAATTTTTTGTTATCAATTAAAGCAATTAAGAAATAAAGAAAGTTTCTCATGTAATACAGAATGTTCTTTGCCATTGGTTTGTGGAGTGCATACATGTAAAAGAAAATGCCATACCGGTTTCTGTGGACCATGCCCTGAAATTATCACACCAAATTCTTCCGATAAAAATTCGCTATTGAGATGCTACTGTGGTGAAAGTACAAAGGATAAAATTAAATGTAGTGATATTAAATTTTCACCAAGACATAATGAAAATAAAAAGAACGATTCATGGATTGGCGTTTTTAACTGTGATAAAATCAGAACAGTTGCTTATTCCTGCCAAGAACATACGTTTGATGAAGAATGTATTTCTTCTCCAACGCCATCGAATAAAAAAGCCTGTCCATTATCACCAAAGTTCCTAAAGACATGCCCATGTGGGAAAACTTCATTAAAAGATTTCAAGAATGTTAGAAAGAAATGTACAGATCCGATACAAACATGTGAATCGAAATGTGAGAAACCTTTGAAATGTAGAAAACACGTTTGCCCTTACACATGTCATAATGGGCCATGCATGGATCCATGTACCCAATTTGAAAAATCCCAATGTGCTTGTGAACAGAAAACATTTATTACCCCATGCCAATTTCATACAGATCCAAATTGTAATTTGAAATGTGAATCTTTGATGTCTTGTCGTCGCCATAGATGCTCGAATAGGTGCTGTAAAGGTCGACCATTTGCAGAAAAAAGACGTAAATCGTTTTTATCCCAAGCTGAATTAGCAGATGAAACATTAGTCGAGGCTGTTCATGTCTGTTTAAAAGAATGTAATTTGAAACTTTCTTGTGGGTTACACTTTTGTACAAGAAAATGTCATCCTGGAAAATGCCCACCATGTTTAGTAAGTGACTCAAACGATTTAATATGTCCTTGTGGTAAAACTATAGTCGAAGCACCAGTAAGATGTGGAACAAAGCTGCCGCCATGTTTTTTTCAATGCATAAAAGTCATAGAAGGAACATATCCATGTGGACACAAACCTCCCCCACATGATTGTCACTCTACTGCAATACCGTGTCCACCATGCACAGTTACAGTTTATAAACCTTGCGTATGTGGAAAAAATCAAGAAACTAAAACGTTATGTTTCAAAGAAGATGTCTCTTGCGGCAAAATATGTGGGGAGAAACTAGGAGGTTGTGAGCATTATTGTCAGTTAAAATGTCATCCAAAAGATAAATGCCAAACAATTTGTAGACAGATTTGCGATAAGAAAAGATTGAACTGTGAACATAAGTGTATGGAAAAATGTCATGGTAACTCTCTCTGTCCAGATAAAGTTTGTACAAAACTTGTCAAAGTCACATGTTCTTGTGGCAGAAGAGAAAGTTATAAGCCATGTGGTGCAACTTTAGAGAGAAAATCTGTGAAGGAAACAGATAATCTTCCTTGTGATGACGAATGTTTGAAATTCCAGAGACATTTACAATTGAAAGAGGCTTTTGGAATTCGAGAGACCAATAATGACATTAAATCCAATGTGGAAACCATAACACAATTATTAGCAAAGGTTACGACTTTAGAAGAATTGAATTTACCCTTTTCAGAGTCTGTTCTTGTATTTTATTCTAAACAAACAAGATGGTGTGAACAAATTGAAGAAATACTGAAAAAATTGACTATTGAAAACAAAAAACTGAGTCTACATTTTAAGCCAATGAAACAACCACAAAGGAATTTTATTCATGGTTTGGCAGAGGCCTTCAATATTTATGCGGAATCACAGGATCGTGATCCTAAGAGATCTGTGTATGTTAAAAAAACTGAAAGAACTCAAATTCCAAATTTGTCATTAGAAGAATCATTACCATTGTATCAATCTTTCAAAAGATTAGAAAGGGATAGAAAACAGCAACAATATGCTTCAATATCAAATACAACTTATATAAATTATCAACCACCGGAATTAGATTCTGTTCCAAAGCCGACCTTTAATGGATTCTACGTTAAAGGCATTGCTCATGGAATAACAGAGGTTGATTTAAAAAAATTATTTGAAAAGTACTTAAAATCTACCCTGATTAAAGATGTTTTATTTACTATTTTACCTGATGGAAAGAATGCAATCTTCTATCCAGAAAAATATGCTGAAATTTCTGAAAGTGTTGAGCGAGATATAAATGAATTAGCTGGTCATTTTGATTACATTGGAAAGGAGGCAATGCTTTGTGATTCTGTTGAGAAATGCTATGTTTCTGATATTCTTCCAGAAGAAAGATTGGAAACTCCAGAAATTGAGGAAAGTACATAAAATGTTAAATGTATATATTTTAAATGCTGTTTGGTGTGGTGTGTAGATGTATAATTAATATTTTGCATATATTTTCACAATGAAAATACTCTTTCCTAAAGCTAAATAATAAATTTTATAAAGTTATCACATTTTTGAAAAGCTTCACTTTCAATCCATTGCGAAATATAGAATTTTATAAAAATGATTTTTATTGCTATAAATATATAAATATTGGAAAATAATTATTTAAATTCAAAGATTTCATTTTGGCCATGACATAGAACTGCAGCTCTTTTTGATCCTACAACTCTTTCTAGAGCAAGTCCATCTAATTTGCTATAAATGGTTCTGACAGTTGATATATTTAAATCAATATTTCCTAAAAACGCATTTTTTCCTAGATTTCTAATAACTTCATTGTAAAATTCTGGATTTGTCGGAGGTTTGTAGAATATAACACTTTTCACACCTTTTATTTCGTAACGTCTATAATGATGCAGTCTTTCAGTATAAAGTAAAACTTTTACTCGTCCTTGTTGAAACAAAGCTCTATTTGAATTCAATTGTTTTTGATCAGAATACTCATTAATATCACCAAAAAGAATAGTTGTTTTTTCTTTCATGTAGTTTCTTACTCTCAAGTAATCTGTATAATCTGGAATATATAATAAAATACCATCTTCATAACCAATTGATTTTACAATATTTTGAACGATAACACTTGTAAAATACTTGAATCTGTAATCTGTTTCGTCAACAATTGAGCCACCAATAAAATCAAATCTTTGAAATATTTGTCTTACTTTCAAACCTAATTGACTTATACTAGAAACCTCAGGTGAAATAATTTTCTTATTTTTCCACCTACCGTTCCAATTTCTACATCTTCCGTTAATAATACTATTTGCTGTTGGAGATACATATTTTGTAAATGCCATAGTTTGTCTGAATAAACGAGCTTGATCATTTATGGACCACATCCTAATCCTACTGAAATCTGCATCGTGCTGTTGTTGTGGAATCTTATTGATATGATCAAAGATTGTCATAATATGTGAAACATTTTGATACTCTAAACTGTGTAATTGATCAAGGATCATAATTTCAATAGAAGATAAGAAATCATCTTGTCGTTTCTTTTTATCCGTGTTTTCAAGAATAACCTGTAAACCCAATGGCGAACAAACTATGATATCTGACTGATAAAAATTACTGTATAATTTGATTGTTTTCCTAGTAAACTTTATACCTAAAACAAAGAAATCATTGGTATTACCTTTGAAAATACTTTGGAATGATTTAGGCTTTGAAGAAGGTGGTAAAGAGTCTTCAAAAAATTGGTCTTTAAATTTACCTTTTTTATCGATCTGATCTAAACCAGACTTTTTAATAATTGTATCGGTCACTTGGTATGCTGTATCCCTAGTAGGTACAACTATTAAAACTTTTGGTCTAGTGAAACCTTGATCTAAATATTCGATATCAGAATTTTCTGTAATTCTTTGATTATTCTTCAAAATTTTATCTCTTGTTTTATATAAATGGTTCAAAACATGTAATGCATATAATTCTCTATACTCTGCTTCATCTGTTTCATATGAGGAATATTCATAAAGAATATCATTGTATTGAAACATTGGATCTACTAAGGATTTTTGTAAATCTGAAAGTGCATTTTTTGTGGGGTCCGTTAAATCATTTTGAATCTTTAATCTCTTTTTAATAAAATAAGAATTTAAACTTGACTTAAGTAATGGTGAAACAATTTTTGTATTTTCATCAGATGTCAGAAGTGGTTTCGAATAAATTACTGAATCTACTTCATTTAATGGAGTTTTGATTGACTTATATTTTACTTGCTTGTTTTCAAACCCAGAATTCAGTTTATTAATATCTTTTTCATCGAATTTATTGAAATGCAATTCAAAAGGATCTTGTTCTTCGTCACTGTCATCATCCAAGTCTTCTTTTGAAACCGCATCATCATCTTCGTCTTCTTCATCTAAAGTTTCTAAATTTAGGTTATCTTCAATTTCTTGTTGTTCATCGATCTCGTTTTCTTCAAAACTTGAAATTTCATTATTATTATCAGCATCCGCATTATTAGTGTTTGTTTTTGAATTCTTTCTTGATTTCAATTCAGGATGTTCTGATTTTAAAATTGTTAACAAAGCACCATATACTTTTTTCTTTCTTTCTGATTCATCAATTTCTGGCTCTTCTTCAGAAGAATTACTATCAATTTCTTTATTTGAATTACTTATACTATTTTCATCTTCTGATGCATTGTCGTAATCATGTTTTCTATTTTTTCCAAATTTTTTATTGTTTCTGGCTGTACTCGATCTTTTAATGGTTCTCATTTCATTTCTACCTCTTTTTTTAAAACCATTCGATGGTTCTTTATATTCAGAGAAACGTTTCATGTTAACGCAATTATTGTTCCTAATCCAAGAGATTTTATTCTAATCTTCTCAACCACAAACCAATTTAGTTAGAATAGTGGACAATTAACTATATCTTATACTAGTCACTAGTGTTATTTATATATTATGAATCCAGCAACTTATCCTAGTACATACTTAATGAAATATCTCTAAAATGAGATGCGATGAGCTAAATCAAAAAAATTTTCAATATCGTAATTGACGAGTTAAAAAAATAAAGGTATAAACTATTAAAAGTGACATTAAATAACTAAAATACGAGTAAAGAAGCACATAATAAACTAAATATCGTTCGAATAATTGTCTCTAAATACAATGTAATAATGGATAACCTTGAATTTGCCAAAAGAGAAAAAAACAATGATTTAATATGATAGTATCCTTTCGGTTTTTAGAATTAATCAAATTGGCATGATATATATCTCCTACCATATAATGTTGTATTAACCAATGACATACTTGTCAACACCATAGGCCATAATTTTCCATACCGTATAGCTTTTAAAGAACTCTTACTTGAAGTAATTAAATGCAATAAAGACCAAGTTGATATGAAACCTGAACCATTTTCAATATCATCATCAAAAATCATCACAGAGCCTAAACATTGAGCAAAACCAAAAAGTATACATGTTTTTGTGCTTGGTCCAATATATTTAGGATTTAAATATAATCTTTTAATAAAATTCCTATCTAATTTGAATGGCGAATTTAAATATTCTTTTGATAATATTGAAGGAGATATTATTGGTGTGACAAAGAACATTAATGAATTTAATGAAGATAAATAGGGTGTTTTAGTTAAATCATATAACTTATGATTTTTGTTAGATTTTGAGGACATATTCTCTGATGACATTATATTCCCTATCTTTAATATACTGTATTATCTATTTAGTATGTTATATATTGACCTATCCAATATCTTTTGTTATCCATTTCTCTTACTTATACATAAGAACAAATTAATCCTTTTTTTCCCTTTAATATCTCCATAATTTAATTTTTATCACAAATTATAAGAAAACTTTTAAAGTGTTCAAACGTTACATACACAGACACAGATATATATATATATGAACAAATGATTTATAATAAAAATAATTGAATTTTAATAACGCATTAAATTATACAGTTAATATATAAAATCATATCCCTAAAGAGTATATATAATAATATACTTATATTGTAGTTTTTTGTTTTTTTAATAATACACCCAGAATAATAAAAAAAATTTAAATCTTAGTAAATTAAATTTAAGATCTTTCTCCTCTTAATCTTCTAGCTAATTTGATATCCTTCTTTTGAATAGTAACACGCTTAGCATGAATAGCAGCTAAGTTAGTATCTTCGAATAAAGAGA